>JAMQGT020005361.1:0-207424 GCA_024447675.2 Pterophyllum scalare
CCTGCTAGAAGATGCGAATGCAGCACTACGGACGATCCCTACCACTACCATCACTGAAACTAATCCGTTGATGTATAACATCGCAGCAGTAATCATTGAGATGCTTGGCTATAAGATGAACAGCAATAAGGAGCAGTACCCTCCATGGAAACGACGACTAGAGGCTAAGATCAAGGCAGCATGGAGGGAGGTTAGCCAGCTCTCAGAGTTGCAGAAGGGTGGGATGAAGAAGAAAACGGTGCCTGAGAAATACAAAAGGCTGTCCATACCTGAGGCCTTAGAGACCGCCAAGCAAAGACTCACAACCTTGGCTAACCGCCTGAACAGGAAAATAAACCGGATGTTCTCCACCGAACCATCCAAGGTATACAATCAGTGGCAGGGGAACAATATGAGGACAGCAACCCCGCCAAGGCTGGAGATGGAGCAATACTGGAAGAGCATATGGGAGAAGGATGCATCACACAACACCAATGCTCAGTGGCTAGTGGATCTAAGAGCAGATCACAGCAACCTCCCTGAACAGGCTCCAGTAACCATCACAGTGGCAGACATCCAAGATAGAGTCTCACATATGAAGAGCTGGACAGCACCAGGCCCTGATATGATTCACACCTACTGGCTGAAGATACTAACTGCACTCCATGAGTGCCTGGCAGGACAAATGAATCAGCTGCTAGAGGCTAAGACACACCTAGAATGACTGACTGAGGGCCGGACAGTCCTGATCGCCAAGGACCCCCAGAAGGGACCAGTCCCGTCCAACTACCGGCCCATAACCTGCCTCAGTACAACATGGAAACTCCTGTCAGGCATCATGGCAGCTAAGATAAGTAGGCATGTGGCACAATACATGAACGAGGCCCAGAAAGGGATAGGAAGAGAGGCCAGGGGAGTAAAACGCCAACTACTAGTAGATAGAGCAGTCACTCGAGACTGTAAGACCCGACTGACCTACCTGTGCACCGCCTGGATTGACTACAAGAAAGCCTATGACTCGATGCCGCACACATGGATCCTGGAATGCCTAGAACTGTATAAGATCAACAGGACCCTAAGAGCCTTCATCAAGAACTCAATGCATATCTGGAGAACAACACTTGAGGCCAACTCCAAGCAAATGACATCGGAATGTCATTCGGACTGGAGAAATGTAGTCGGATGGTAACTAAGATGAAAAGTAGTCAGACTGAGGGGATTACACTACCAGAAGGCAACATTGCAGACATTGAGGACAGCTACAAGTATCTTGGAATCCCACAAGCAAATGGGAACCATGAAGAGGCTGCTAGGAAAGCTGCAACCTCCAAGTACCTGCAGAGAGTAAGGCAAGTCCTAAAGAGTCAGCTGAATGGGAAGAACAAGATCCAGGCTATCAACACCTACGCCCCACCCTGCCAGTTGTCAGATACCCTGCTGGGATAATAATCTGGCCAAAGGAGGAAATAGAAGCCACTGATGTCAAGACAAGAAAGCTCCTTACCATGCATGGAGGGTTTCACCCCAAATCCAGCACCCTGAGACTGTACGCTAAGTGGAAGGAAGGTGGCTGAGGACTAGTGAGTGTCAGAACCACTGTCCTAGATGAGACAACGAAGATCCATGAATACATCAGGAAGATGGCCACAAAGGATCATATGCTTAGTGAGTACCTCAGGCAGCAGAAACCCGAGAACGAAGAGGAGGAACAACAGGAACCATCATGGAATGACAGGCCTCTGCACAGCATGTACCACCGGCAGATCAAAAAAGTGGCTGAGATAGAAAAATCCTACCAATCACTGGACAAGGCTGGACTGACAGACAGCACAGAGGCACTAATCATGGCAGCACAAGATCGATAGAGGCTGGGGTCTACCACACCAGGCAAGACCCCAGGTGCAGGCTGTGCAGAGATGCCCCTGAGACAATCCAGCACATAACAGCAGGGTGCAAGATGCTAGCAGGCAGGGCATACATGGAACGCCATAACCAAATGGCCGGCTTAGTATACAGGAACATCTGTGGCGAGTATGACCTGGAAGTCCCGAGGTCTAAATGGGACATGCCCCCAAGGGTGGTTGAGAACAACAGAGCTAAGATCCTGTGGGACTTCCAGATACAGACAGACAAAATTGTGATGGCTAACCAACATCGGACATCGTAGTGGTGGACAAACAAAGGAAGAAGGTCGTAGTGATAGACGTTGCAATACCAAGTGACAGGAACATCAAGAAGAAGGAACACGAGAAGCTTGACAAATACCAAGTCCTCAGAGAAGAGCTGGAAAGGATGTGGAAGATGAAGGTAACAGTGGTCCCCGTGGTAATCGGAACATTCAGGGCAGTGACCCCCAAACTTGGCGAGTGGCTCCAGCAGATTCCTGGAACAACATCCGAGATCTCTGTCCAGAAGAGCGCAATACTGGGAACAGCTAAGACACTGCGTAGGACCCTCAAGCTCCCAGGCCTCTGGTAGAGGACCCAAGCTTGGAAGGCAAAATAGACCGCCCATAGGGGCGAGCTGGGATTTTTATTTATATATATATATATATATCCCACATTGATTGAGGACAGGCATTCAATTCTTGCCACAAAATTTTATGTCCTCACCTCAAGAAACTCGTAAGCCACTAAAGGGTCAAATTTGGAAGACCTTTGAACTAAAACAGAAAGTGGGGCTCTCTGAGTAACTGCTTAATGACCAATTGCTCTTTCCTTGTGGGATTAACCTTGCGAGAATGTCTTTGGACTCAAATACTTTGTTTTTGTGACTATTAAAGAATAATATACATTTTTCTGTACCTTTGAGGCATAAGTAATCAGGAAAAACAACATTTCATAAGCACAAACAAAAGCTGGGAAAGTGTGTATTAAGAAGAGAATTTTGAATAAAGAGAATATCGCATGATCATCAGGATCCTTTAAATCAATTCAGTGTAGTTTTATTTCTGAAGCTCCAGTTCACATTCAAACTTGTCTCAAGGCGCTTTGGGATACCCTGACTTGTTACTTTAAGAGAAGAGCTGCTTCGTTTAGAAGGGAATTATTTATTAGTACCACACATTTGAAAAATATGTGGGATTTCCTTCTAAACAGTTATGAATGAAGTAAAGAAGTTTCAGCAAAAAGACCCCCCGGCAGGATGCTCCTAACCTTGTCACATTGTTGATTTTTTTTTTTTAAAGCAGTGTATGAAGACCAGGCCCCAGCTCCACTTACTATGGCAACTTTGCCCTCGTCATTGCTTCTCTTCAAACTAATTATTGTACAACAATTTTTCTTCACTAATTGCCACACGACGTCTAACACGAGCATAAAGTTAAATCGACGCGTCTCAGGCTGAACCCATTACTCAAAGTGTACTCATATTTGTATCTGGCATAACCCAATCAATGAAGACTCTTTACAGATAGATATTTGATTACTGCTACACAGCATAAAGTTGTTACCCTTTACTCTGCAGCACTTGCAATCTTCCATCCACTTGTCTAACTCCCTTTTCACGTCTCTCTTTCAATGCCTGGTTCCTCCCCGTTCTCAAACAAAAGGCTACCGAACGGCTCCACACGATCGATCAGGTACATGGCACAAGTAAGATCCAAAGTACAAGAGACAAGGTGATACAGGATAATATAAAGTTTTTCTACCACTCCATCAGGTCACGCTACATGGGCAATGGCTTCCTCCAAACCAGACATTCTCCTTATCCTCCTGCAGAAGCTGATGGAGGAAGGGAACATGCTTTACAAGGTGAATATGGTGAATGTTAGGGAATGTCTGTGGTGAGGAGCGATTACTTGTCAAATAAACCTCCCTTTCTTGTCTTTCACAGAAGGGACGTATGAAGGAGGCAGGCCAGCGTTACCAGTATGCCCTTAGGAAGCTGCCGCGTGAGGGGCAAGGAGAAGAGCTGAAAGGGCTCAAAGACCTGCGAGTCTCCCTCTATCTAAACCTTTCACGCTGCCGCAGGAAAACCAATGTAAGAGACACAGCTCTATCAAACTGCACTATTTAACATCGACAAGTTTATTAGACACCTAGGGAATGGCAGGAGGGCCGCCAAGGCAAGATAGATGGGTCCCTGAAATATATAATTTATCTGTATCAACATAAAAAGATAACATCCATGCTGCTATAGCGCAATGTAAAAATACCTCTGCTTTTCAGATCTAATTTCAGGTCTCCCTGGTAAACAGAATGTACGTGTAAGACCTAGAAGCAGGTGGTGACATAATGAATAGATGTACATGGCCTGCAGCCAGGGCTGGAACCCACCCTGGTGATGACAGACGTCCTAACAGACTGTGTAAAAATGCCATCCTTAGGGTCACTGTGGCCGATGAATAATGGAGCAGATAATGTGATGTGATAAGGTCACTCTCTCTGGCAGGCCAAGTCCACGCTCCTTCTTTCTCCATGGCTCTGCAGGGGGGTGGGGGTTATTTACAGTGGACGTGCAAGTGGGCTGGCTAAAATCCACATATTACAGCTAAATGCAGGCAGTAAGGGCCAGCAGGGAGACTACATGATACCATCATTAAACATTCAGCAGCACCGTTCGTAATCTCACGTTCAAGGCTGCCGTTTTGACCTCACTCTGAAGGACAGAATCACAGTGTGTTGGTGTCACTAAATATTCACCTGAGAGTGATGGTGGGAGCAGTAAAAAGCTGCAGGAGAAGCAAGCCACTCTCAGAGTGCAGCTCTCCCTCTCCTTCTGCTCCTGGTCAATAAAAATGATTGCAGCGTGAGTTCTGTTTCATTAAACAGGCTTTGATCCTCAGCGCCATGTAATGAAGCAGCAAACAAACAGTATTTTTTTTTTTTTATTGGAATAGCCTCGAATTATTTCTGCAGAACCAACACTCTCCAGGCTAGGCACTTCACCACACAGCTGATCATACAGTGGGTTTATTTGTTGCTGCACTTCAGCCTGATATTTAGTTTGAAATGCAAATAGTACGTGCCACTAAATGCATTTTTCTACAGGACTTTGGCATAGCTGAGGAGTTTGCAACAAAAGCCCTGGAACTGAAACCAAGGTCTTACGAAGCCTTTTATGCTAGAGCACGGGCCAAGAGGAGTAGCAGGTACGATGATATTCAATTATATTTCAAGCCAAATCCTTTTGCTTAATCGAAATTCTTGTGAGAATCAGCAACGCACTGGGCTGCTTCTTTTCTGTAAATTAAGTATTTTTAAAGTTCCTTTGTTCATTTTCTTGGTCCTCCCCAGGCAGTTTGCTGCAGCGCTGGCAGATCTCCATGAAGCAGCACGACTCTGCCCGTCCAACAGGGAGATCCGACGCCTGCTGGCACGAGTAGAGGAGGAATGCAAGCATCATCAGAAGATATCCAGCAACAACTCGGCACAGGGTTACAACAGGGACCCTCACACCCACTACCATCAAGCCACAGAGGAGGAAACAGACGTCTTTTCACAGGGAAGTCTAGAGAGGCACATCCCTGCAGAGCAGGCCGATGCAGAGAAGGAAGAAGAAAAGGAGGACGGTGAGGAGGTGAGCCTGCAGTGTGGGAAAAGTCCTGAATTTTGGCCTCTGAATCCATATGCTCCAAATAGGACTCTCCCTGGAGCTGTGGCCTTTGGATTAGGAGATCAGTCCCCAAGTTTCCATCAAGAGGAATATGTACAGAACCAGCTGTTTGTGGATCTGCCTGAGCCAGTTCCTCCTGTTAACAGGCAGATCCAGAACAGCAGGACTCATCACCAGTGCCACTCCCTGCAGTCAGGGAGCAGAGTTGGGGGCAGACCTCTGTCTCTGTGCGGCCCCTCTAGTCCTTTGCCAGGTAGACACATCTCCACCTCTCTGAGGCCTGCACCTGTTGTGGGCATCGACATCGGCCCTGGTTCCAGTGAACACTCTGGGCACAGTCCTACTGAGCACTATCACCCTATGTCCCCCAATAACTCCTCTCCACCTGGACCTCTCCACATGTACCAGCCACGCTCATCCAGCTTCTCCAGGGGCTCTGACAGACTCTCTACCCACTCTGTGGCACTGGATGGCCTGGCTCTGGCTTTAGGCTCTGGTATGGAGGTAAGAAGGGAGGGTGGTGGAGCAGGAACAACAGGCTCAAGGGGCTCCAGCTCTAGTCAGGCCTCCAGTGGGAACCTGTCAGATGGGGGCAGGCAGCAGGCACCAGACCCCCCATGCCCCATCAAGAGCAGCGGTAGCTTCAAGACAAAACCTGAGCTAAAGCCCCGGCCCTTCATGGGGGTCATGGACAAAGCAGTGCGAGTCAGCCAGCAGACCTCTGGCCTGAGCCGGCAGGGCGGAGGGGTGGAGAGCTTCAGTATGTCAGTGATGGAGTTCCAAGGACTGAACAATGAGTTCAAACACGCATCATTCCAGGAGCAGCACTCTGTGAGCCAGAGCAACAGCCAGCAGCAGGGCCGAGAGTTTGGAGACCGATTGCACCAGCGAGAGGGCAGAGGGACGACATCCTCCCAGCTACGCTTCCCCGAGGGGAGGCACAGACAGGCGAGCCTGACGAGAGACAACCCAGCTTTGCATATGGCTCCCATAAAACCCAAACGCTCTTTATAGAATCCAACGTCTGAATAGTTTCTCAAAGCACAGGAACAGGCTGTTTTTGACAAGCTATGTCCCACATTAGGTAGCAAGGGAGACTGGTGTGAGAGCAGCTCCCTTCCCTGAGCCTGTTTTGTAGATTTATGCTGCTGCACTGCATTTACAATCTAGAACCAGTGTTCAACTCAGGCTACTACGCTTTTGCTTACATGTATACAGCTAGTGTATTCAAGACCAGACATACCTTAAGTAAGGATTTAAAAAAAAAAAAGTAGTAGTATATTGTCTCAACTTTTAACTCATATCAAATATAGAAGTCTGAGAAAGCTTTGTGCACGAATATACAAAACCTCACGCTGTTTGTTGCAGGATATGACCATTTCTATTGTGAAGTGTCTTTTAAAAAACATTTATATTTGTACGGTGTACACTATATTTGCAGATTATCTATTTCCCTGTAAGTGGTTATCTGTCAGCATTACAGGCTTCAGAATGGATTACTTTGTGTACCTTTGAGATCCTTTTTCTTGGTACATTTGATTTAAAAAAAACAAAAACAAAAAAATCCCCCCAAAAAACAGAGGCACTGTACATTGTCGGACGCTTCTTGTCATAATCTTACAACTGACTGCTTCAATATTCACAGTATGTGTTATTTATTTTTGCATAGCAGAGAAAATATTCATATGAAGTGTTTATTGGTTTATTTGGAATCAGAAAGAGTATTTACAGAGTTAAAGAGAAAACAGAAACTTAAGACTTAATATATGTTCATAGTTGTCATACACTTTTCAGAGTCATGCTATGGATTACAGAATATTACCACATTATTATTGTGGTATAATAAAATATTCATGGATGACTACATTTCTACATCTCATTCTTTCAGTTTAGTCCATAAAATGTTGCTTAAGTTTTAGAGCGTGTGAGTGGGTGAAAGGCCTTTCACAGTACAGCATAACTTACTTAAATTGACATTTAACCAAGCCTTTGACATAAACTTTCTTGTTTAAAACTGTGGATATTGCATTTTCCTGTATCAACCAATTATAAGGAAATATTTTGCTTTCAAAACTACAATAATTGGTGTTGTTAAAAGAAGTGGGAAATAGGTCACAGTCCTACCTTTTCCTAGCATCGAACTCCAAAGACATGCTGTCTTTAAATGGTTTTAAACAGTGTCCCGACTTCTTTTGGAACCAGGGTTGCAATAAACATCGACTGTATATTAAAGACTGGTGTAGCCACTGTGATCTTATTGTTCTCAAGTTTGGACCTGAGCATTTCAGCTTATCACCATGTTGGCTTTTTTTTTTTTTTTTTTTAAACCATAAGACTTTAAACTAGTGATTGAAACCATAAAGTAATCAAGAAGGTGTTTACTGAGGCCATAAATGAAGAGAGCAGAAGGACAAATTGCTCATTGACTTAATCTTGCTTCTGCGTGCAACCACAGCAGTCGCCCCCTGCTGGCTGTTAGAAAGTATGCAGGTGAAAGGCACTTCCACACTCTACCACCCTTCATCTTTCATATACAGCCTATGGTTATCAATCAGCTGTAGATGTTCTGCCTATATACAAATAGTGCAAATAGTGTTTTTAGCTTTCAGTTAAGCATTTATCAGGAGACTATTAGTACTGCCGGCCCAACTGCAAATCAACATCAGTTTACATAGCACTCTGTAGCATAGCACAGGCAACTGTTGATTTGGCGCTATATAATGAATTGCTAATCTATGCTCACACTCTCTTTATTGACATCATTAATGCTAATCAATTTAAGATAATACAATAGCTACAGCTTCCTGTTTATAAAGTAAGAGTGAGGGGATCACTAGAAGCAATGAACCTGATTAAGATTCAGTAACAAAAATTTGTGTGACTTTTATAACTTCTTAAATAAGGGACTGCATTATTGCACGCAAACATTTTTTTTTCTTCCATTCTGCAATTATCAGAAACCAAAGCTGGACTCTAATGTGAAGCTTAACCACAGCAATCGGGCCAGGTCACGTTCACCTAAAGGGGCTTGTACCGGGGACTGCAGCTTTGTAGGAACATATATCTCACAGTAAGAACTAATTCTAATCCTAATATGAGGAAATTGAAAACAGAATCCAGCCTGAAAGTAACATATCTGCTGCAGCCAAAGCTAGTTAGGCAAGCTGAATTTGAGTGAATAGTTAAGTGCTTTGTTTAAAATTGGGGCGCTCATGCTGGTCTTTCTCCACTCTGTGTGTAAGCAGGTAACTGACTGTTGATTCAGGTTGGTCAGTCTGTTCCCTCAGTTTAAAATTCAGCTAACTTGAGAAATGAGGAAACCATGTGCAGGTACACCTGAACCTGAAACCCTCCTGTGTTTCTCTACACTTCAGTGAAACATCTGGACACACCGGGTCAGAGGTCTCCTGGATTTCTAGTGGCTGGTCTTCCAGCGGCCAATAGCCATCTTCAGGGTGTGGTTAGGGGTGAGCAGGGTCGTCAGCAAGGGGAGGTTGGTCATGGGGCTGGAGCGGTTTTTGGTGCTGATCCAGCTCTCAATGGCCTCCCTTTCATATGAATAGCCATCTGTTGGGGAAAAGCACTCTGTGTAAATTACACAAACAAGCACAAGTAATGATGAAACACGCGATCGATGATCTTAGCTCACCAGCTGCAATAACCGGTTCCCTCATCAGTTCCCTGGTGATTGGACACAGGAACTCATCGGGAATGCCTAAACACACTGAATCACTCTTCAGCTCCTCCACTTTCCTCAGGAGTTTGCTGCGCAAGCCGACTGACTCTACAGACAAATCAGCCAGAGAACACAGACAGATAAAGACTCAGCATGCTCTGATTGAAAGAAAAAAGAAAATAGCTGAGCATCAAGTGGAACAAGCTGAACTGACCCAAACACTGCCAATAATATCAATATGAAGGCTGCGAGCATTTGTTATTCGTGTCTTTAACACTTTGCGCTCTCGAATGACAAATGTGAGCGTGGGTGAGAGTGAGCATGGTGGGACCAGACCATGTCTGCTGTCTGTCCAATTCAAAGCTAAATACTCAGCAGCCACCTGAGGGCATTTCACTTTGAAAAAGAAAAAGATCATGCAGAAATTATAGTTCACAAATAAAAGAGCTCATAAACAATGCCTTAGCGACAGATAAACACAAAACATTTTAAACATTGTGTGCTTTCCTCTCAAAGAGGCGGCACAATACACACATTGTTTTCACTCCCAGCTCTGAAAAAACACACCCGGTGCGCCGTCTCTCTCCCTCTGTTTTTCGCAGCAAATAAAATACACTACTACTCAACACTGTTCTCCAAGTTAGTTCTGGTTAAAAGCAAGGTGGGATTCATGCTGCGTTACTAAAAACAGAACAATGTGAACACGAGCAGCCGTGGCGCCGAAGCTGCGTAAAGCGAGGAGTGACTGACAGCGGCTGTGGGATGAAAATGACGGCATGACAATACAACAAACATTTGCTGACAACTATGTGACGAACACTGGCCTAGCTGGTAGACTGACATCGACAACATAACACTCCCAACTTTGCCGAGTGGTTTCACTTGATGCTGGGGGGAAAAAATTAATTTAAAAAAAAAAAACAGAAATAAACTCAGAGTCTGATCAAATAAAAATAATAAATTCAGACAGACTTGGAAATAACCAATAAGGCTTAGGTATAAGACTTTATACCTTATGGGGAATTCTGTTTTGAGGATTGGGTTATGTAACTGATGAAGTGCTCCAGATTAAAGTCCGAACTGCTAAGGCCCCAAAGCTTAGTGCTTTTTCCAGCGCAGCCTAATATTACATAATCTTGCTGAGTAAAACCCCCATCAACATTCATTCCTTCACCCTTACTTTAATTTAATATGCTGTCTTTTATCCATGCAAATGGGTACAAAAATCCTAATCCAAACGCGGCCGTGCTCACTCTCACAAGAGCTTGTAATGCTCATAAGACTGGGCTTTCATTCTTCTGTTTTGGACAAAAGGAAAGCCTTAGGAGTGTGAGAGAAGGAGGGAGAGGAGATGCAGCACTGCACTCGCTGAGCAGTGTGTGATGCTCGTCTTCCTCACCGACGTGCAGCTCTGACGCCAGCGTTTCCTTGGTGAGGCTGAGCAGCTCTGTCCCATCTATGTTATTGGCCTTAAATTTGTCCACCAATCCCTCGAGGCCTTCCTCCAGCAGCCACTCTGACACATCCTCCTCCGACCAATCGCCAACCAGCAGCTTCGATCGGCCTCCCGAGGCTCTCCCTGAGAGGGTGAGTCAAAGCAAGACGGTCAGGTCGACAGCTTTTGAAAAATGGACACATAGCAAGGTGAACCTGGAGTCCAGCTGAGTGCTTACTGACCGTGAGGCTGTGGCTGGTATAATGATATAAATGAATGGTTGCACAATAATTTTCCAAGCAAACATGCATTTGGCAACAAATGGTTCACGTATGGCATAATTACAACAAAATGACTGCAGTCTTTCATGCATATTTTGTCTCAGGAGTGGAATATTTGTATAGATGCTTCTGCATCTGCAACACACAATGCTGTCTTCCCACCTTTGCTTGATGTCTGAGCAGATTCTTCTACAACACAAAGAAGGGGAAAAAAAAAAAAACTAAACATGAGAAATGCAATGAAATCTTTGGGCAAACTGCAGACACGTGACAGTGGCGAGTGATCGAGGAAAAGAGAGCGGTCGTGAACACGACATCTGTGCCCTTCACTACAAGATAAAGCTGCTTTAACACGTGAAATCTTAACACAAAAAGGAGCCAATGAAGCTCTTCAGCTGCAACACTGTTATTAAAGGTTATACTGGCTCTTTGTATGCAATAGAAAATATACAGGTTATAAAGACTTGAAAAAAGAAAAATCTACAGACTTTCAGAGCTGGCAAAAAGGGAGCAATAAAAGCTGGCCTGTTAATGCTGAGTGTTGTAGACAGTCTGCTGTCATTACTGTCAAAGTGACATTAAAAATGGGTAAAAACAAAAAAAAAACAACAATAAGATAAAAAGGAAAACCAACCAGGCAACAGCTTCCCACCTTTCCATTGGACGCAAGGTGCAATAAGAGAGAAAGAAAAAAAAAACAACCAGATTACAAGAAAAATGTTATTGATCATCAAAACATAGATATGACTCTTATAGTTATTTGTGCATTCCCCCCCCCCACCATGTCCACTGCAACCATCCTCCAGCCTCCAGATGTTCACAGTCTTATCCATAGATCCCGTAGCAATCAGTGGTGACGTTGGAGAGAAGGCACATGCTGTCACGTACCTGCAGCAGACGAGAACCACCCGACTACAGTTTATTAACAATAAATGGGGTCATTTTCTCTACACAACAACAGAACGAAGGTCTGCCAGAGAAAGGTTTCCAAACAGATTCATCAGGCAAACAGATTACGCATGAGTCATGGACAATAATGATGCCAGTAATCATATCAATACCATGTGCAATATTACACTTTCATCATCAAAGCAATCATTTCCAAATATCATATGCAAATGTAATTATTACCTTTGATTGCAAATGACTTCAATGTGTAAAGCAATATTTGATTTTCTATTCTCCTATTTCATAGATTATTTTAAATTAATTTACTTTACCTGCATCACCATACTATTAGGCAATACCTTCTTGCTTTATTACTTCATGTATCGTTATGTTATGTAATTTCTGAGAAACCTCTGGATTTGCTTTAGGATTATTAAAGTTTTATCTTTTGTTTTTTTTACAGTATATTTAAGTAGGAAAATTAAATATAAAATGTTGAACATTCTTTATAAAAGCACACAAATAGTCTCTAAATCATTTTTAAGAAGTTAGTGATCCTGTGAGGAGCAGTGATTCAGAACCTGAAACCAAAAGCCCCACATCTCAGTCCTCGTAAGCAGCCTGAAGACTTAAAGAGGACCGCTGATGCTAATTTACAGACTTTACTAGAGTAGCTTTGCATGATTCATAGTTCAACTGGGCCTTGGTGCAGCCACTCAGTTAATCCACTGTCTGAAATGAGCCGTTTTAGTTCCATTTTCTTCCCTTTAAGGGAACTTTCTTCTTTATGGCTGCTCCTGTCAAACAGAGTTTGTTGACCAGGTGAGAGGAGCTTCTGTGCTCATGACAGTTATAAAGAGAGGACTATACAGGTGCTGGTCATAAAATTAGAATATCATGAAAAAGGTGATTTATTTCAGTAATTCCATTCAAAAAGTGAAACTTGTATATTATATTCATTCATTACACACAGACTGATATATTTCAAATGTTTATTTATTTTAATGTTGATGATTATAATTGACTAACTGACTAACTAATGAAAACCCCAAATTCAGCATATCAGAAAATTAAAATATTACTTAAGACCAATACAAAAAATGGATTTTTAGATATGTTGGCCAACTGAAAAGGTATGAACATGAAAACTATGAATGCATGATGAATCATGTACAGCACTCAATATTTAGTTGGGGCTCCTGCTCCTTTTGCCTGGATTACTGCAGCAATGCGGCGTGGCATGGAGTCGATCAGTCTGTGGCACTGCTCAGGTGTTATGAGAGCCCAGGTTGCTCTGATAGTGGCGTTCAGCTCTTCTGTTGGGTTGTTAGGTCTGTATTGCATCTTCCTCTTCACAATAGCCCATAGATTTTCTATAGGGTTAAGGTCAGGCGAGTTTGCTGGCCAATTAAGAGCAGGGATACCATGGCCCTTAAACCAGGTACTGGTAGCTTTGGCACTGTGTGCAGGTGCCAAGTCCTGTTGGAAAATGAAATCTGCATCTCCATAAAGTTGGTCAGCAGCAGGAAGCATAAAGTGCTCTAAAACTTCCTGGTAGATGGCTGCATTGACCTTGGACCTCAGAAAACACAGTGGACCAACACCAGCAGATGACATGGCACCCCAAACCATCACTGACTGTGGAAACTTTACACTGGACCTCAAGCAACGTGGATTCTGTGCCTCTCCTCTCTTTCTCCAGACTCTGGAACCTTGATTTCCAAAGGAAATGCAAAATTTACTTTCATCAGAGAACATAACTTTGGAGCACTCAGCAGCAGTCCAGTCCTTTTTGTCTTTAGCCCAGGGGAGACGCTTCTGACGCTGTCTCTTGTTCAAGAGTGGCTTGACACGAGGACTGTGACAGCTGAAACCCATGTCTTGCATACGTCTGTGCGTGGTGGTTCTTGAAGCACTGACTCCAGCTGCAGTCCACTCTTTGTGAATCTCCCCCACATTTTTGAATGGCTTTTGTTTCACAATCATCTCCGGGGTGCAGTTATCCCTATTGCTTGTACACTTTTTTTTCTACCACATTTTTTCCTTCCCTTCGCCTCTCTATTAATGTGCTTGGACACAGAGCTCTGTGAACTGCCAGCCTCTTTAGCAATGACCTTTTGTGTCTTGACTTCCTTGTGCAAGGTGTCAGTGGTCGTCTTTTGGACAGCTGTCAAGTCAGCAGTCTTCCCCATGGTTGTGTAGCTTACAGAACTACACTGAGAGACCATTTAAAGGCCTTTGCAGGTGTTTTGAGTTCATTAGCTGATTGGAGTGTGGCACAAGGTGTCTTCAATATTGAACCTTTTCACAATCATTCTAATTTTCTGAGATGCTAAATTTGGGGTTTTCATTAGTTGTCAGTTATAATCATCAAATTTAACAGAAATGAACATTTGAAATATATCAATCTGTGTGCAATGAATGAATATAATATAAGAGTTTCACTTTTTGAATGGAATTACTGAAATTAATCAACTTTTTCATGATATTCTAATTTTATGACTAGCACCTGTTTTTCTTTTTTTCTGTATTTGTGGAAGACAGGTGACTTGAGCAGGTGACCTGCTCTGAGCATGTGCAAAGTGGATTTCACTGCATTGGTTTCAATATACAGTAAGTCATTAAAATATCAAACTGGCACCACAGGAAATTAACGAGTTTGTTGGTTGAAAACTGTAGAAATTATTGCCCATTTTGTAGACTCTTAAACACCACGTGGTAACATACCATAGAATAAAAACCAGGATTTTTTAAGCAAACAAAATATAAAGAGAAACAGTAAAGTCTTTTAGACATTAGTAGTAGTAGTAGTAGTAGAAGTAGCAGGATCAGTACTATCAGTAGTTGTATTGTTATCATTTTCAGTATACTTTATTACTTCACTTTAATTGTACCTCTAAATATTTCACATTTGACATTTATGCCCCCATTAACTGTATGTAATTTAATTTTGTTTCCTGTTCTTTGCTGACTTGTAATGGGAGGTCTACAATAATTTCAGCTGAAACCTAGTATGGTTAAAGTATAATGACATATTTTCTAAAAAATTCTTTAAATGTGACTCTTGTTCCAGTTGGTGTCATCTCTTTATTTCTACTGTTGTACAAGTGTTTAGAAAAACGGGAGACCAATACCCCAGAGGAACTCTTTCATGGATTTCCGCTGAAACAATGTCAATAGTAATTACTGAGAGGGCTTATCTTTAACCACTGATCATTGTCTTTCACAGGAATCAGTATTACCTTCCCTTCTGACAATTAATAGAAGCAAACACTATGATCAATTATTCAACAGGTAAGCTATGGCCTCTTCTCTTGCATTCATACTGCATGAAAACACTCAACAAATTACCATATATGCTAAAGACCAGAAGAAATATGTGTTGAAGTCTTATTACAGTTCACATGGAATATTTGGTATTCAGACATTTAATTTTGGATTGTCCAAATGGGAAAATAGGTTAAGATTAATCATAAGCTGTGACAACTTAAGTATTTTTCTATATTTGAAGTAACAGCAAGTCACTTAAACCAGATCTCTATTTTACAGGAGACAGCACTCCCAGTTGCCCATGTAAGACTTTGTAGAAAGTTACCCCTGCTCTGTAAACTATTCTGTGCTAGGACCAATTTTATTTACATTATACATGCTTCCCTTAGGCAGTATATTAGAAAGCATTGCATACATTTTCATTTTTATGCAGATGATACCCTGCTTTATCTATCCATGAAGCCAGATGACACACATCAATTAGTTAAACTGCAGAATGTCTTAAAGACATGAAGGCCTCTAATTTTCTGCTTCTAAATTCAGATAAAACTGAAGTTCTTGTGCTCTGCCCCACAAATCTTAGAAATGTGGTGTCAAACCAGATACTGATTCTGGATGGTATTACCTTGTCCTCTGGTAACACTGTGAGAAATCTTGGAGTAAATTTTGTCCAGGATATGTCCTTCAATGTACATATTAAACAAATATGTAGGACTGCTTTTTTGCATTTGTGCAATATTTCTAAAATTAGGAACACCCTGTCTCAGAGAGGCTCTGAAAAGCTAATTCATACATTTATTATTTCTGGGCTGAATTATTGTAATTCATTAATTTCAGGCTATCCTAAAAGCTCCCTGAAGAGCCTTCATCTGATACAAAATGCTGCAGCTAGAGTACTGACAGGGACTAGAAAGAGAGAGCATCTTTCTTCCATTCTTCTCTTCATTGACTCCCTGTTAAATCTAGAATTGAATTTAAAAATCTTCTCCTCACATACAAGGTCTCAATATTCAATAATCAGGCCCCATCTTATCTTAAAGATCAGCTCCCAATTTGGAACTGGGAAACAGACACCCTCTCTATTTTTAAGATGAGGCTTATAGTTAGGGTTGGATCAGGTGACCCTGAACCATCCCTTGTACATTCAGTTATGCTGTAATAGGCCTGGGCTCATGAAGGGTTCCTATGATGCACTGAGTGTTTCTTTTCATTCACCTCTTTTACTCTGTTTATTATACCCTACTCTGCATTTAATCATTAGTTATTATTAATCTCTTGCTCCGTTCCACAGCATGTCTTTTGTCCTGTCTCTCCCCTCAGCCCCAACCGGTCGTGACAAATGACTGCCCCTCCCTGAGCCTGGTTCTGCTGGTGGTTTCTTCATGTTAAAAGGGAGTTTTTCCTTCCCACTGTCGCCAAATGTGACTGTTTGTTGTCATTTGGCGCTATATAAATAAAAGTGAATTGAATTGAATTGAACTGAATTGATCTTTACAGTCACTCTGGATCAGTTCAGTATTGCCTTAAATCCTTCACGGTCTTGTTGAAAAATGATGATGAGTACAACACATTTATGATTAATTCAGGTAGGTCAGGCTAAATAGTCTGGGAAATTTCAAAGTGAGTGTGCCAATACTGTTGCTGCAGGTGTAACTCTAGCACCACCAGTGGTTGATTTTGTGAATCGTTCTGAACATATGTGGCTTACAGTACTTCACAGGAAGTTGAAGTTGACTGCCATCAATCCACATGCATCTGCCCTCCATCCTTTGTCTTTCATGGCATTGTCTGTGTCTATATTGTTTATTTGATATTTACCTCTAATTTTATTCTTATATTTTGTAACTGTGATGTTTAACTTGTAACTTTGGTAAGGTGTTGAAATTGCATGTTTAGAGTGCAGCCATGCTTACTCTTGCAACTGAAGTGCCATATAATATTGATTTAGCTTATCCTATGCTGTGAGTGAAGATTACATAGGAAATGTAATTTAAAGATAATACTTTACATTTGTAATTGTGTTAATTTTAATTTCAATAATTCTGTTTCACATTTTCTATATTATTAAACCTGTAGTGAAAATCAACTATCTCCAATGTCTTAATGGAAGTATTTGCATCAATTTGCAGACAAGATAATAGAGTGCATGTTACTATAGCAACTGTCACCATGCATCAGTATCTTACCTATAGCTCATTAGCTTCTATAACACTTACTTGTGTCACTGAATCAAAATTATTTTTACTGAGGACAAGATCTTATGCTTCCATGTTATCCACATGTGCAAGTGCATTGGCTACAAGTGTGGCAGCTGCAAAAGCCAGGGCTAATGCCAAAGTGGCAAAAGCATGCTTAGTATTAGCTAGAAGATTTTATAGCAATGCTGACCATAGAAAAAGAAACTGTACTAGCCATATTAAAGGGAGAGACTTTAGAAACAATGGCTGGTCCCAGTGAAGGTAAATACATTTGTAAATTTCCTTGTTGATATCACTCCCTTCCACTAGAGGGCTCCGCTCTTTGTTTACCTTTTTGTGCTTTCTTACTGGCAAGGAAGAAAGCTGCAAGATAGCCTTTTCAGCTACAGAGAGCCAAACGGAGTAAGCAGGCCCAACAAAGTTTAAACCTGTCAGTTAAGCATCTAAATAACATTGCCCCAACGTGGTAAGTTGTTCTGATTAATGTTAAACATCTGTTTGATTGGGTAAACGGGTTTTGTGTTGTTTGAAGAAGTAAACTATCATTTGTTGTGCATAAACGTGGAATATGTTTTCCCGTATGAGGTTTCAAATGAGATATATGTGATTGATCTAGCACAACCATAAATGTGTCTCATTCATAAGGTTGATAATGATAGGTTCTAAAGTTGTTTTATTTGTATTATGATCCTAAATATTGCAATTTCATTTTATTTACAGTTTAACCAGCTGTCACTAGGCTGTGAGTAGCCAGAGGGCAATAAACAACAACAACTAACAACAATGAGTCTTTGTTATTTGTAACATTCCTGTCATTTCAACATTACTCAACCCTGCTGAGTTCACGAAAGAGTATGTTAAGAATGAAGATAGCACAATTATTGTGAACACTTACTTTACCCACACGTTTTAACAGAATCATAAACCCTTTTTGACCACTGTTCATGTTCTACATATAAAAGAGAGATACAGTCTACAATATTGAAGATTCTGAGCCAGGTTCACAGTGCACAGTGTTCCAGCTTACTAGGGAGGTAGCTCCTTTGGCCTTAAGACAGTCAATATGATGCCTTCTTGATCCCAGACAGCAGGCTCTCAAACAATTCAGCTCACTCAAATGCAACCTAGAGAGGAAATAAGAGACGAGCCAACATTTATTCTCATTCATGGAGAAAATATTTGAAAATTGTCGTACTGAGGTTGCTTGTCCCGTCACAACAGACCAGGAATTAAGCTTTCAATCTATTTGGGGGAGATTCATCCAAAAAAGCCTGGCATCCATGTTGTGTTTGATTTGAGTGTGCATCATGAGGGAGTGTCTCCAAGTGATCTTCTCTTGAAGGGACCCAATCTCAACAATCTACTCCTGGGAGTTCTCATGAGGTTTTGCAAAAAGCTGTTTTACTGCTGATTGATTGATCATTGATTGATTGATTTTGTAAATTGTTTTTAATGTATATAGTCACATCACAGGAATTTGAAGTAAGCTGGAACTTTAGGGAAGTTTGCATATTGGCCTGATGACTGCCATCAATCCACACGCATTTGCCCACCATTTGACACCTTTTATGGCATTGTCTGTATAGTGTTTATGTGATAATTACCTCTACTTTTATCCTTAAATTTTGAAACTGAAGTTTAATTTGTAACTTTGATAAGTTGTTGAAGCTGCATGTTTAGTGTACAGCCATGCTTATTCTTGCAACTGATGTGACATATAAAATAGATTTAGCTGTGAGTACAGATTATATAGGAAATGTAATTTAAAGATTATGCTTTACATTTGTATTTGTGTTTTTATCCATTTGTATGCTTTTATTTCAGTTTTAAATTTTCTACATTTTAAAACCTCTGGACAAACAACAACTGTCTGCCTTAATCAGCATCCATTCTGACTATCAAATAGCAATTCCACATCACCTCATTGGTGCCAGCATAGTGATGAGTTTTCAGCAGGGACCATAAATTGTATGTGGTTTGGTACAACAAGACGCCATAAATCTTTTAAAAAATGAATTAATAAAATTAAATAATTACATTTGAGATGGCCACAACAGTAATTTTCATTTTGCAAATTAATGTTATTAGGAAAAAAATATAGTCTTTTCCCACCCGACTAACTGGTGAAACAAAATAGATGTATCAGCACCTTTTGAAATAGTTGCCTGATGTAAATATATAATTAAAAAAAACTACTTGACTGCCACCAACTCCCCTGGGGGCAGCATTAATTCCAGAGATCAATGTTTTCAACACAGATATGCATACCACAGCAATCCGTCTGTCAAATCAGCCACCTTGTAAGTCTACAGGGAGAGGAACCATTAATAATTACCTCTACCCACTAACATAAAACAGATATTTTCTGCAGAAATTCAATGTTGTTGTACCTATAGCTTGACAGGCTATCGAGACTGGATATTGGGACATGAAAAGTCACGTCTCTATTGGGGAAGGAGACTGAGGTAGTGGAGGAGTTTGAGTGATATCAGCTAGATATAGTTGTGTTCACCTCAATGCATGGCCTGGGCTCTGGAACCAGTCTTCTGGAGAGGGGCTGGAATTTGTTCCAGTCTGCAATTGCCCTCAGTGAGAGGCAGTGAACAGGGGTAGGTATCCTTGCATCCCCTTGGCTCACTGCCTGCACATGAACATTTTCATTGGTGGACAAGAGGGCTGCTTCCCTGTACCTTCAAGCCAGGGAATGGGGTCCTGACTGTTTGCACTTATGTGCCAAATGACAGTTCAGAGTACCCAGCCTTCCTGGAGTTGATGGGTGCGTCGTTCCAGGGTGGTCCATTCGGTAACTGTGTTGTCTTAATGGGACTTCAGTGCTCATGTGGGCAATGACAGTGAGACCTGAAGGGGCATGATTGGGAAGAACAGCCTGCCCCATCTGAACCCGAGTGGTGTTCTGTTATTGGACTTCTGTGCAAACCAGAGTTTGTCCATGAAAAACACCATGTTTAAACATAAGGATGTCCATAAGTGCACGTGGCACTGGGACACCCTAGGTCGCAAGGTGCTATTTGATTTTAGAATCGTATCATCAGATCAGTGACATGCCATATGTTCTGGACACTCAAGTGAAGAGAGGAGCTGAGTTGCCAACTGATCACCACCTGGTGGTGAGTTGGAAAAGGTGGTACGGGAGGATGCTGGACAGACCTGGCACACCTAAACATATAGTGAGGGTGTGCAGGGAATGTCTGGCAGATGCCCCAGTCTTCGAGATCTTCAACTCCAACCTCCAGCAGAACTTTGACAGCATTCTGAGGCAGGCTAAAGACATTGAATCTGAATGGAACATATTCCGCATCTCCATTGTTGAAGCTGGTGCATGGAGCTGCGACTGCAAGGTGGTTGGTGATAATCCTTGAAACAGATGGTTGTGAAGTGAAGGGAGCCATCAAGCTGAAGGAGGAGTCCAAGGGAGCTTGGCTAGCCTGCAGGACTTAGAAGGCAGCTGATGGGTAGCTGAGCTGCAGCACTACCAGCTTCTGCAGGTAGATGGCGACCGTGTACACAGATTAGCACCTCTAAGTCTGAGGTCATGATCCTCAGCCAGAAAAGGGTGGAATTCCTGCTCCAGGTCAGGGACAAGTTGCTGTCCCAGTGGAGGAGTTTATGCTACTTATTGTCTTGTTCATGAGAGAGGGGAGATGGGAGTGGGAGATTGACAGACGAATTGGGGCTGCGGTGTGCAGTGATGTGGATGCTGCACCTGTCTGTGCATCCAGAGAGAGCTGACTGTGAAAGTAAAGCTGTCGATTTACTGGATAATCTACATCCCTACCTTGATCTGTGATCATGAGCTTTGGGTAGTGACTAATAGAACAAGATCACAGATACAAGTAGTGGAAATGAGCATCCTCCAAAGGGTGTATGGCCTCTCCCTTAAAGATAGCGTGAAGAGTACAGTCATTCAGAAGAGGCTCAGAGTAGAGCCGCTACTCCTCCACATTGAAAGGAGCCAGTTGAGGTGGTTTGGGCATCTGACTAAGATGTCTCCTGGTGAGGTGCTCCAGGCATGTCCCACTGGGAGGAGGCCCCAGGGTAGACCCGGGAGTTGTCTGGGCTTCTTTGCTTAGGCTGCTGCCCCCGTGACCTGACCCTGGATAAGTGGAAGAAAAGGCTGGCTGGCTGGCTGGATGGATGGATGGATGGATGGATGGATGGATGGATGGATGGATGGCCCAGACAAATTGATGTCAGAAAACATGCTGCATAAGTGCAGGTGCAGTGCATTGCATTACTTTGTAATGCTTTATCCACAACACTCCGCTTAGGGGAAAGATTAACACTGTTGAATTCAGACAGTGTTTTGCAGCAGCTCTGAGTACATAAGGATGTGAACAAAATTGGGAAGGAGAAAATTGTTTTTTATCTCTGAAAAGTAATAAAAGGAACAAGCATGTCAGAAAGTGTAGATTCATGATTAAATGCTAAGCACGGACAGCTAATTTGTCTTCTTTTAACCATGGGACCAAAACACTGTGGGCATGAAGCGCACAGGCGTGGGGATTTTATGTGATTTACTTATATATGTTGAACAATGCCTTTTAATTTTTTTAGGTTCCCAATGAGATTTTGACAGCAGTATGGCATTATGAAGAAATGTTTCAAGGATTAAATGCTTGTGAAGTTGTATCTCTGTTCAAGCAGACACAATATGTTCACATTGTATCTGCAACCAGTAGTGATGCAAATGTCAGTAGAAATGATAAAATACAAAATAAAGAACAGTAAGAAGTGGAATAGATGAATGTAATAATGGGAAACACTTGGCTACTACTGACACTCCTCTAATTCTTAAGTGGCGGGTGAGAAATGCTCCAGTACAGGCCCTGGACAAAAGTGTGTTGGCACCTTGGCTCACATTTTGCTAATGTACTGATACAGACTCAGGTACTGATAACAGATTAAATTGTTTCATTTTTCTAAAAGCTTATTCTCATACCTTTGGATATGACGTTCAGGTTTTACCCTTCATCAAACAACCAAGATCTTCCACTTTTTCAGGCATCGGTTGAAGCAGACATTTAAATTAAATTCCAGGGACACCACTTTTACGCCTTCAGACCAAAGCTCCACTATAAACTGGGGAGTATGATTGTGTTTGGCTTAGGGAATGAGTGTTAAATCACTCAGAAAACCTCATTGCCCCTGGACTTGTCTACACTCTAGGTCATGTTCTTTACAGTCGAGGTGATGCAACACCTGACCCCAGATCAGACTGGCTATAAAGTGAAAGAGAAGCATTTTCAATTGCTGCCAACTGATGCTGTATTTTGACAGTGTAGCTACTATTCAGACTGGGCTTTTGGATCTCACACTGCTCTTTTGAAGTCTACTGGCAGGATAGAGTGAGAATATTTCTGCTGCACAAATGTTATTAACATCTCAAAAATGGAACACAGGGGTAGAATCAATATATAATTACTGACAAATATTTTTAGAAAGCAAAATTACCTGAACAGGAAAGTTTTATGTACCAGCTTTCTTAAAGCGAGGGGGGGGGAATCTAGTCTCAAGGAAGCCAGAGATTCTTTTAATGGTGTTTTCTCAATGTGCAGGAAAAATGCCCGTACATTTTTTTTTCAGTACTATTATAGTCACCTTAAAAAGCATCGAAGTAGCAGAGCGGTGACTCACTCTTGATAGGCAACAATAAGACAACATCTCAACTTACTTTGTACAGTTAGCAGAGTTTCACTCAACACACTACTGTCAGTGCTGACATGAGGATCATCATCAACCCAGTGAGACACAACACTCAACGTCTGCTTCACTGAGCTAACGTGAAAATAAAACACGACGTGAGAAATAGAACTGTAAACATAATGGAACCAACACAGGCTAACTCAAACTGAACAAGCATAACATTATAGCTAATGTTCATAACCTTTAGTTTACCTCACACACACACACACACACACACACACTTGGGAGGCTGTAATGTTATAATATTGTTCTTAAGATAAGTGATCCTGAAAAATATGCATACACTTGTGCTATGGCTAGAAATAAGATTTGCTTCAGTGTCTATTAGATAAACAAAAGTATCACATACATCAGGAAGATATTATCATAATTAGATTTTGTTTTTGTTTATAATCACATGGGGTTGGCAGCATGAATGTAATGGCAGCATTTAAAACAAAAATGCTTGAAACGATGAATTGCTCTTAGATAAAACCTGCAAGACAAAAAGTAGATAAAAAAAAATGCTTAAATTCTCTTCATTTAAGATATTTCATTGTACATAGATCACATCAGCAGAGAGGGCCCAACAAGATTATTTCAGTTCATGTAATCAAATAAGCACAAGAAACCCATCTTTGTGCACCACATCACTTGATTTGTTCCATCAAATATAACATGAATGATATATGAGTCAGTGAGAAAGTGGTGACTGTGATGAGGAGGTGCGTAAGTGGTGAACAGCTTCTCTGTGCATACTACACTGCCAGAAATCTCACCATGGCCTCATTTATTCAAAGAATTATTTCATTCTTACTTTAGCACATGATCTCTTTATCCCTGTGCCAACTTTTCTGTCTCAGTATAAACTTTTTATAAACCTGATGTTTACCTTCAGAATTTCTTTGGCTCCAATTCAAGATCTGCTTAAAAATGATAAATGGGAACTCAGGCGTCTCTTAATGTAATCCACCTCCTGCTACTACAGGTGCATGCAGTGTTAACAACTTTTGCTCTACAGACTTTTACCCTCGATAGAAATGTGTTCACAAATTAATTCCAAAGAGCCCCCCCCCACACACATTAGGAGCATAATGTTTTTGACTGCGTATTTATTTGTCCTTGTTGATATTATTAAAATAGCAAGAGATAGCAACCATTTTGACTTTCTAAAAGACTTTAGTTATTTCTGGTCAAGTTGGTCTTTACCATCACACTTCCTCCTCCTCCATACTTCACGGTGGGACCTACACATGTAGGGAACCATTCGTTCACCTTTTCTGCATCTTACAAACATGGCGTTTAGAACCAAAAATCTCAAATTTGGACTCATCAGACCAAAGGACAGATTTCCACTGGTCTGATGTCCATTCCTTGTGCTCTTTGGCCCAAGCCATTCTCTTCCTCTTGTTGTTTTTCCGCAGAAGTGGCTTCTTTGCCGCAATTCGACCATTAAGTCCAGATTCACACAGTCTTCTCTGAACAGCTGATGTTGAGATGTGTGGGCTACTTAACTCTGTGAAGCACTGATAATCTCATTATAATCCTCTTCTAGGAGAACCTTAAGTTCTGCCATTCATGTAGATATTACTGCAACACATAATAACCACCTTAACATTGCTGCAGCCTCCAGACTCTCAAGATGCCAAATGGATGAAGCAATTACATGAGGAACTCTCTATAAGCCTGTTCATCCCAGTGATATCCACACCCTTACTTTCTGTTTCATTTCATATTGTAAAGGGCACTCTAATCCTGTACAGGCACAAAGTGTTAACATTACATATACAGTCACCAGAGACTTAATTAGGTATGTCTTGCTATTACCCGGTTGGATAACCTTTTGGCTTAACATATGCCTTAATTCTTTTGGCATACTGTAGATTCAACAAGGCGCTGGAAACATTTCTCAGAGATTTGATTCAATTTCACAGCAGAAATGGAGAGTCACCAGAGCAGGCAACATTTCCAATATTTTATTGTCCAATTTTGGTGAGCCTGTGCAAATTGTACCCTCAGTTTCCTGTTCTCAGATTACAGGATTGGTACTTGGTGTGGTCTTCTGCTGCTCCAGCCCATCAGCTTCAAGGTTCAACGTGTTGTGTGTTCAGAGATGATTTTCTGCATATATTGGTCTTAACACGTCGTTTTTTGAGTCAGTCTTGCTTTAAGCCTGAAGTAATTGTCCTCTGATTTCTGACATCAACAAGGCATTATCACTTATTAACTCTTTTCACGTGTCCTGTCCATTCTCTGTAAACCCTAGAGATAGCTGTGCAGTAAAATCCCAGTAGATCAGCATTTTCTAAAATACTCAGACCATCCCATCTGGCACCAATAACTGTACCACATTCAAAGTCGCCTTTCTTCCCCATTCTGATGCTTGGTTTGGACTTCAGCAGGTCAACTTGACCAAGTCTACATACCAAAATATACCTATAAAATATATTGAGTTACTGTCATGTGATTAGTTGATTAGATATTTGAATTAATGAGCAGCCGAACAGGTGTACCTGTTAAAGTGGCCGGTGAGTGTAAATCGTGGTGTGTAATGCAGAAAGGGTGCAGATGTTATTTTAAAATTATTAAACTGATGCTGCTAACAAAAAACAGTTTATTTAAACATCCATCAGATTCAGTGACACTAACATGCTGTATAAGTCAAATATTCACTCTTCTTTTGGCTCTTGTCTTCTCTGTATTCTCCAGCTACTCACACTGAGGCTGGATAGTTAGATAATAGTGGTTTGAGCTATTTTTTGCTGGAAACAGCTGTCTGCTGTGGGTGGAAACAAGATTGATGAGGGCGATGAGAGGGGGCCACAACAGGTGGTAATTATAAGTGGGTACAGTGCTACGAGCAACCTCTTTCACATTTTACAAAGTTGCTTGATCCACAGTCAATAGAATATTAATGAATTGTTCAGCTTTTAAAAAGCAAAAAAAATGACAGCAAATATAAATTCATATTGTAAATGTTTAAAAGTAAAGTTGGTTATACCATTCTGTTGTTAGATCATGCTGTTAAAAGTCATTGCAGGACATTTTGAACTGTACAAACCTTTATTTAATTCTAGAGGTTGATATACAGCTACTATATGTATAAGTCTGTTTCAGAGGCTACCACAGCGCACAGTGCCAGAGGGTGTCTCAGTGACCCAGTCCCTCCAGAGTGCACTGGCCTAGCCTTGTCCTCCTGTCCTTTATAACAATGGGAAGGGTAATGGCCTCCCCAAGGCCTCCTCATTCAGCCTGATTGCACTGCCAGCATCAGGCCAGCCATGCCATAAAACAATTAGCTCCATTTATCAACCTTACATCCACTATCTATGGAAGGGGAAAGTGAAGGTGGGAAAGGTAGACAGAGAGAGAAAGAGGAGACTACTTGGATGGAAGATATTTGAAACTGGCGTTAAGTTTAATGACAACGACAAATATCAGTTCTCATTTTTAGCTGCTTAATTCTGCCTTAAAGTGGCACAGTGTCTGCTTTGATAAGAAAATCTTCAAATGTTTTTGACAGCTAATTAAATCGTGTTAAACGAGTGTCACATTAACATGCTTTCACCTATGGAAAAAATAAACAAAAACAATATAAACAAAAAAGGAAAGGCTATATGTGGCAGAGGACAGCCTTGGATTAATAGTGAATAGTAAGACCTATTTTTGTCCATGTAAAAAACCTAAATATTTTTTCTCCTCTGACCGAACCTGATGTCATCCAAATTTACTTAACACTCAGTATTAAAAGAAACAAACTTCTCTATCAAATATTATTTTCAAAGACTATATAGTGGGTACACTTGTTGGAATATCACATAATTAAAATTGGGTAACCTGACACACAGATAACAATCTGAAACAATGACTAAAATGAAATGCTGTATTCACAAACTCATTACCAATCCACCAGCAGGGAAAAATTCAATACTTCCATGTTTCATGAAGCAGGAAACAATCGCTTTACAATCCAGGAACACTAAATTCTTCTAATGGCTTTGACAGTTTTACACAATATGTGTCAATATGTGCAGAAATGTCCTAAAAACAATGCCATTATGAGGTCAAATGTTTAAAATTCTAATAATCTGTGTATGACTATGCAGGCGTTGCACACCTTGACAACGTGTATGGTTGCAAATAAAATTATGGTTGAATAGTGGGACAGAAAGTGTAAATAAAAATAAATATGCCACCAATGATGAATAGTAGCTCGAGCCACCTTTTCATGGGCCCCCCTAGAGAGATGTATGATGCAGCTGTTAAAAGCTGAAGGAGAGTAGTGGTGTGTGTGTGTGTTTGTTGCTGTTGTTGTTTGTTTTTGTTTTATTTTGGGAGTTTTTTTGTTTGTTTTTTCCCTTTTCCTTCATTCCTCTCTTTAAATAGACTACACCCGTGTATTCTCTGAGCGAGTGTCCGGTTCACCACAGTATCTTTGTCTCCTTGGATGGCTGTTCTGTTAACTGCAATTTCCCCATTGTGGGATCAATAAAGTATCATCAATCAATCAATCTGTCATCTGTAACACGTCTCTATTAAACGGCTCTTGTCCGATAAGAAGAATGTTGTACTAAGAAAGATGCTGGTACTTACACATAATTAAACATGAGCCCATTGCCTACAACCCACGTGCCCCTGGTTTTTACCAACAGAGGTAGGAGTGAGGTGAAATATTTGCCAACACATGTAATACCAGTAAGCTGACTCTTCTCCAGACACTTACATCATGTTAACATGTGGAGGGTGGTAATTACCCCACAGCAGAAATTGCAACTCATTACAAGAGTCATATGAGGGCAAAAGGTCTCTGGAAACACACCAAGTTGCTGTGCCCCATAATCCTTAGCTAATTGTTGATGTTGGCAAGAAAGTAGTATATCTATGGCCTGAAATCATGCCCTCTACTCCTCAAAGTCTTTAATTAAGTCCTGATCATCCTGTCCTCCATTCCGAGTATAAGAGTGTTTAATTTCCTGCTGTCATATCATCTACTCTTTTGGATATATTATTAATCAAGCCTCTCCACTCCTCTGTGTTTCTAGGGCCAGCAAGTTTGCTGCTACAGGATGACTGCTGATTTCGATTAGCTGCTCAACCATTAAGGACAGCTTAAACCCATAATTCCTTTAGATATTACTCTCAGGTTCAAATGTCAACATTTAGATGAGAACCTGAGGGATCTGATGCCCCTGTGGATGAGGGCTGAAGCCCTAAATGCCTGTTTTCCAGCATCTGTTTTTTTCATTAGCTGTGGTTTTTACAGTGGCACTGTGATGACAGTGGATTAAAAGACTGGCGTGCATTACCAGTGGGAGTTGTAAAATAATAAAATATGAAGCATCCAGGATTTCAGATGAATCAGCTGAAAATAGAACCAATTTGATCTTTAGTTCCAGTACCCAACAGCCAGTCTACAGTGGCCTACAGGTCCACATTCATCATATTACCGTTTGGAAGATGAGTCAAGGTAAAATTAGGGCAACCTGTTTTCTCAAGTCTCTTTCCTACATAAATTACTGTTTGAGTGAATCTCTTTTCTCTTTCCGTTTTCCTTCAACAACATTGCAAAAAAAAGTATCTCTGTCTGGTCAGAGAAGCAATCGAGTGTGGCAACTGGCTACCCACTACAGTGACAAGCACAGAATGAAAATCACTCTAGACCATGACACATAAAGTTAGGTGCCACACGTCAACAAGTTGTCTTATCACTGCTCTGTGGACCATGAGCACTTGAGTGAAATGGCCATAGTTGCTTTCTACTGTGAGATGAGTGAAGGAGACGGTGTTGCTTCTGATCTGGTTGAGTGGCTGAATACTGAGGAACCAGGGCCAATGTAGAAATTTCGGGGTCAACATACCCACCCAGTTTTACAGCTGAGGTAAGTTCCCCGTCATAAATGCTGGTGACCACTACAATGCTCCAAATAGAACGTCACTTGAGTGGCACTCAAACCCACAGAATGTGGCGGAATGTGGGCACTGAGTGGTGTTTTTTTTTCTCACTCTGGCCCACATATCCTTTTTTCTTTTATAACCGAGGCGTTTTTTCAGCCATCAAAGCAACATGACTTGACACAGGAATTCTACTGTAATGTCTCACAATGGCAGGTTCATAGAGGATAAAGGATAAAGAAAAATTGTGAATTTATAAACCCCAAAAGTATAAAATCTGAAAAGGCAACAGACGAGACTTTAAAAAGAAAAGAAAAAACTAAAGAGATAACATTTATTTTGCTGCAACGTGTTCACATTTTATCATTACAAAGTTATTTCACAATATCTGTTAATAATAATAATAATAATAAAAAATACCTTTATGATAAAACTTGTTCAAACCTAATTTATTGAAATATACTTGAGTGCACCATTTAGTGCCTAAAAACCTGACAATAAAACCATTTTAGGAGCATAAATTTCTGCAAAACAATTAGATATTTCTGAATATATATTCAGACAAATTTTGAGTGCACACAGCCAGGACTCAGTATTAAGGCTTCAGCCCACGCTTCTGCAGCTGGACTCAAAATGGAACTGAAGATGTTCTTTCTGTCGTTGATTTGATTCACACTTGCACCCTTATTATATTGTAATTATTGCCCAATATTAAAATATGTTGCGAGTATGAGTCTTGGACTGAATTCAGCTGATTCGTAATGATTTCTTTTGTTAAAATGTAAGCCCTCACCTTCTTCAGTCTGGATATTATTTAGAATTGCAAATGCAATTCTTGCTGAAGTCTGCAAAACATGCATAAATTATTGGACTCTTGAATACACCTGCACATATTAACAGATTTCATTTTTCTCTTGAATTATATTGCCATTTTTGAAGATTTTTATTAAAATAGATTTCTTTTAAGTCACATTTGATTGCCATATGAGGTTATTTAATGACCGACTGATAAAATCCATATATTTGAAGTACTAATAACTGGGTGCCTACTGCTTTCAGCTGATCAATATGAAAGAATCACAAGTAAAATGGGCCACACTGAGCTATAAATCCAGTAGCATGGTCACATCCTTCAGTTTGAAATGACAGATGGACTTGTTGGGACTTTCTTTGGAATAACCAGACACAAAAATTAATTGATTCAATTTGTTTAAGGGAAATACACTATTAGTAATTTGCCAAAACCCATTTTTGCCTTGATTATTACAGCTCCCCCAGTGGTCAGTTGCCCTTTTTTGTTGTTCTTGTTGTTGTTTTGCATATTCACAATAGTGTCTGTGTCCTGTGAGTCCATGTATCAAGTTTGTTATTGACAGATCAAAGTGTTACTGAGATATGATCTCATTTTCTTCAGATTGTTTTGCCCACTATTTCCACTGGTGATGATAGGCATGCTTCAGAAAATCAATATAAATGGTCTCACGAGATTTCTGAATGTCATCTGTGGCAACTTTGGTGAAGAAAAAGTGCTCTCTTTTAAAAAAAACATAGAATCCTGTATCGTCCCGTATTGTACAGTATGTCAGAAATGATGTCTCTGAACTTTTCTTATTTGTACCTCATTTTTGAAAGCTCATGTATATGGTTCAAAAGTTACAAAAGCATAAATAGAGCATAGATTTCAACCAACTTGTGGCACTAGGTATAACGGTTTCTACTGACTCCAAAGAAGAAGAATAAGCTCATGATGCTCACAATCAAGCAGAGCCATACTGTTTGGCTTCCAGTTAAAAGTTTACAGGTGCTTGAAGATGAGTTAAGGTACCTCCAAAAGGGCTGTACATTCCACCTGCTAAGAAATTGGCTGTAGCTTCTATTACCAATATATTTAACATACATGGACTACCAACTGGGGTCCCTGGAGATCCCAAGAGTAATTTACTGTAATTAGCAAAATAAGGATAATAGTAAACCTTATGCTTCTCAAAGCATTGTTAGTTATATTATTAATGTAATCTAGAGAAAATCATATGTAGATTATTATTATTATTGTTGTTGTTGTTGTTGTTGTTGTTAAGTTGCAATTAATTTGTATATTTTGTCAACGAAAATCAAAAATTCCCTTTTATCCCAAATACAATCCACATTATTACTTACAAGTTTATTCATCTTCCTTTGATAAGTAAACATTATTTGAATTGTATTTATTATATGATGAAACCACGTGGGGTCATTTTACCCCAATATAAAATAATTGCAATAAATACACAACAAGCCAGCACGGGAATGCAGTCTCTCCACAGTGTGTCCTGGGTCTGCCTTGGGGTGTCCTAGGACATGCCCAAAACACCTCACTTAGAAGGTGCTCGGGAGGCATCCTGGTCAGATTCCTGAACCACCTCAGCTCGCTCCTTTCAATTTGTAGGAGTAGCAGTTCTACTCTGAGCTCCTCCAAAATGACTGAGCTTCTCACCCTGTGAGGGAGAATCCAGATATCCTCTGGCGGAAGCTCATTTCCACCACCTGAGATCTCATTCCTTCAGTCACTACTTGGAGCTCGTGACCATGGGGTAGGACCTGTGAATTGATAGCTTTGCTTTTGTGCTCAACACTCTCTTCACCACAGCAGACTGGTGCAGCATCTGCATTACTCCCTATGCTGCAACTGCCCACTCCACTCTCCCCACACTTGGGACAGCAACCCGTTCCAGAGTGGGCATTGCATCGCCCTCCGACTGAGAACGATGGCCTTGGAGACTTGGAAGTGCAGCTCCTTCATACTCAGCTGCAAGCTGCCCCAGTGCAAGCTGGAGGCCATTGCTCGATGAAGCCAACAGAACCATGTCATCTGTAAAAAAACAGAGGCAAGATCCTCCACCCTCCACCCTTAGTCCACTGGCTACACATCAAATTCTGTCCATAAATATTATGAACAGAATCCATGACAAAGGGCAGCCCTGTCTGCCCAGTCTGACTTATCGCTGGCAATGTGAACCAAGCTCTCACTAAAACAACCAAAGCAAAACACACACTACAGGCAGTTATAGCACACAATTTACCACATGCTATGCTCAGGACATGCTGGCATGTGACAGGAGGAGCAAACAATTGCTACTTTCCTGTCAGGTAAAGGCAGCACATTTTTCAAGTAGATTTTCCAGCCAAGCGTTGGACAGTCACATCACCAGGTGGAGTTCTGCTCACTCCCAGGGGGGTCATTGCTGCTCAGATTGGGGTTTACAATGTAGCAGCATTAGCTCTCCTTTTCATGTGTGACATGACCAGGGGATGCCCCAGCTGTCTGATGCCGATCCTGTGAGTCTGTGTCTTTATTGTTCTGACAGTTTTAAGCCTGGGAAGTTCCCCATCCAGATGATGAAGGCAATGAAGGTTTTTTCTTCTTCAAAATGACTGACAGAGTACCCCTAGCTCCCTTGAAACTGCAAAATATTTTAATTGAGGACCCATCGCAAGCATTAACTGAATAAATAATTAAATATATTAAAACCGAATAGGTGGAATTGGGTGCTTTTTTTTTTAACCCCAAAACATTTGTATTTTCCAGAATCACTAATAGAAAAACAATAAAAGACATCCTTAGGAGTAAACTGATTGACAAAGTCATAAAAATTGAATGATTATAAACAACAACAACTGTGAGATATGACAAAAAAATATATACCTCTGGGGTTTGCATGGACTCCAGTTGGTAGGATGAGAGAGGGTTAGAATATAAGCTGTGGCCGATTGCTTTTTTAAGTTGTAGGCTGTGTCTGAAATGTTTGAGGTTGTTAATGTTGGGGCTGTGTGAGTGTGAAATATCAGAATTGCTTCTTATCAATTTATCATCTTGTGTAGGAAGAATGGTAATGTTCCATCTCTTCAGGTTGGTGCTGGGGACTATCCACAGCCAACCTCCGCTCAGTCAGCATTACTCTCCACACCTGACAGTTTGCAGGACCTGTGCCCTGAAAGTCCTGGCACATGCCTCACAAGTGCCCTTGTGGTTGACAGCAAATGGAAAGGCCAGATAGAAATCACAGTGTATGGTGCCAGGCCTGCTTGCTCTATGGTTTACACAGTTTTGTAGTTCCAGCGTATTACCATGCACCCAGGGGTCAGTGTTTCCTTTGTTCTCGCTATGGTCCCCAACTCCATGCTGCCTACTGAGGCTGCAGCTCTGTTAGTGGAAGCCTGGATGACATCAGCTGGTATTTTTTGCCCACCCCGAGGCGCTCCCAGGTCGCCCCGCAATCCTTCACATTCCTGCAGCTTTGACACTTTCTTATATAAAGGCAATACATCAAGGGGAAGGGAGTTGTTGTCCAGTGAAAAGTTGGAAAGAGTGGAAAGTGAAATACACAATGGTGTGCACTGTTAACCGAATAGTGCTGTTTTTATGATTTTGCATCAGTCATATTTAAGGGCATATAAAGCTTAATGTTGTAAACCCAAATTAGTCATTTTGCCAGTACATCCATATCAAGGTAACACCAATAAGTGGTTATAACTAAGTAGTTTTATGTGCATTTTATCTTTATCAGCATATTTTAAAGTGGTGTAACTTGGATTTTAAAAATAAAGAATGCAGACCTTGCATATTGAGTCTGTAGTATTCAAATCGTAACAGAAAGAAAATTCTGCTCCATTCATGACGTCGAGATTTCAGAAAAGAACCAAAAATGAAATTGCTCAAAACTTGGAAATGCTTAACAGTGATTGAGCTGGCTGAAATGGGCTTTCACGGCACATTTGGTAATTTGCACACCTACCTGCTCTTCAGAGCAGTACAATTACAGAGTGTCTCAGGGGTCGTCAGTACCCCGGCTGCACCCAAGCTGCTGCTTCCTTCTCCCAGTGCCCTGCTCGGCCACCGAGGTGCTAGCGTGAAATGGCTGTTAATTCCTTCTGCTATCTGTCCCACACAGAGCCTGTTTTAAGCCTTCATATGAATCTTCTGCCTGCTGAAAAATATAAGGAATAAGGAAATCAGAAAGTGAAAAAAAGAAGAAAAAAAAAACACTGTATGCAACTAGAAATGAAAACATCAAGCAAGTATGAAATGCAAAATAGCATGACCCTTGCATTTTCCCCCCATCAATGAGATTTAATGAGTATTTCACCTTCTGGCATCAACCATAGAGAAACAAATAGAATGAAAAATGACAATTCAGAAATAACTGATAAAAGACAAGTAAGGCTAAGAGAGAACATGTCAGTAATGCTGAGTGTTTGGCTTCTCTTACTTTGCATTTCACTGTAAGGTTTCATCAGGTTCCTAGAGCTATGTCTTGTCAAGTTGTCAAGACTATATAGCGTGGGTATGTGTAGATTCTGTTATGAGCATAGTTCAGTAAGAGCCACCTTGATCATAGTAAATCTTTCTTGAAACTTGTGACACTATACATAACTTTGATGTTACCAAATCAGAAGACTTTTCCACTTTTGTGTGTGTGTGTGTAACCAAGCACTACTGTATGTCTTGCTGAAAAAGCTGTTTTAATCTGTCATTGCTGAATGACTGTCCCTCTTTAGCGGGAAGCCCAGGTCTGACATGTTGGCTCAAAACAACAGCATTTATATCAACACAGTGATATGATGGACATAGGCACCTGTCATAACATATTAGTCCACCTTTTAAAGCTTTTTCACTATTTTGTCTGGTAGTTTAGGTGCCAGTACTATAAAACAGGTCTAGATGGAATTATGCATTCTGCGCTTCATTTTCCTGAGCCAGATAGGTGATCATCAAATAAATATATAGTGTGAATGCTGTAATCACAAGCTGCACAGAATGAATAAACCTGTGGATGGAATCACTTTCAATAATTTGTCTACATTCAGACTTCTGTATTTTTGAGGCTTTGGTTGTTGTTAGTCTGTATTGGATTCCATTAGAATGCATTGTTGTTATTTTCTTCCTTCCATCGATTATTCTGATCGCCTCTTATTTTCTGTGCATCAGCCTAATTGTTAATATTGTCACCAGCGGCTCAGCTGGAAGTGAATGAAAACACCGTGTCAAAATGAGCAAAGTAAAAATAGCCATTCCCTAGATGATGTTCCATAAAAGATCATTAGCAAGTTGATTGTATGAATAATTTATTCCAATGATGTGCACTATTTAAATGAACTCAGTAATGGGGGGAGTTAACCAAGCTTCTTCTTCTTCTTCTTTTTTTCTTTTATTGCTGCCAGAACCACAAGGTCATAGGTCAAAATGCTTTAAACATCAACTGTTCGCTTTGGATTAACTTGCAAAGTATTTTCAGTGGTGAATAAAAAAATTGAGAAAAATTGTAGAGTAAAATGGTGACAAAGGTGAAAGAAACATCCCTCTCTATTTTGCAGATAACTATAATGAATACTCATCTCATACGTTCTGGTCATTCAAATGCATTGCAAATAGCGTTAACTGGGAATGATCTCTATACCTTAGGTAGGAAGATGCTGAGCCTTTTCCCCATCACAGCCTCTGCTTTGCAACTGTTTAGCAACATAATTCACCTACAGTGACTTAGACCCCTTTACTGTTGTCTGACAAAACTGCAGATTTTTATCCTTATGTGAGCATGATTTTTATTGTATCTCAACTATATTTTCAATACTTCTTAAATTTATGAGGATGGACTTTGAATGGTATGCCTGTTGCATGGATGACAACAATGAGGGGCCACCATAGCAGCTGGCGTGGGGGAAATGATAGTGCTTTGTTTCCCTCTACTGGTTATTGGTGCAACCACCATCTGGACTAAACAACAGGATCAAATATTTGTACTTGTGTGCATGTGTACGTGCATGTGTACATTTAGCACACTTGATGAGCATAGATTTGTAGAGAAAGTTAAAGACACGCTCCAAACAAAACAGAGGTTGAAAGTAGATAGCAATGGAGTGGGAGGGACAGCAATAGTATCAAAGGGAAAGAACTGCATGTAAATGTTGTTCTCTCTAGCAGTTCATCTCTGCAGGTGATGGATGTAAGGCACTTGCCTTAAATAGAGTTGTTAGCAGCAGAGCGTAAGGGCTCAGTGCAACGGATCAATTGTGACAGAAATCATCTGCTGTTAGGTCACATTATCCAGCAGCAGGTACGTGAAAAGAAAAAACGGGCGTACATTTCAGTCATCTTTCTTGTTTTCCATCACACAGCCCATTGTCAGCTTGTTTTCTTGAGGTAAGTCTACAGTGAGGTTTTGAAGGCTTGCTATGAAGCTCTTGCAGGGCTGTCAGGTTCCATGGGATTGTTTTGATGTTAATGGATGGGTTGATAGAGACAGAATAAAAAAGAGAATTCAACTTCTTGCTGAGTACACTCAATGTAATTCCCCATCCCCTATTGCTTCCCTTGAAATTTCAGCTCATCCTGGGGAAAATGTCAGCATCTCAGCATGCACTGAGGTGAGATTTCACATAATTTTCAGATCTCACTTGTTCTCTTGTTTGACTTGTTGCCAAAGAGAGCACATAGGTCTCAGGAATAGGTGGTCTGCACTGTTCAGGTTGCCCTTGAAGGAGGTGTTTATGGGTGAACCCTCTTCTGTCTACCTTTTTCTCACATCTCGGGAAACAGCACACGCATCCCCAACAAAAACACACAACTGTGGTAATGCACACACACACACACACATGCACAAATGTGCAACACGCACACGAAACACACAGAACTGTAGATAAACACACAACCCCAATGTGATGTGCTGCTGCTGGAGCGGTGGTGTGAGTCCAAGGTCATGCAGTATCACTCGTTTATTCCCATAATCCCCTGTGTTGGATGGGTAAGAGGCTTGCTAATGGCTAGCACTCTCCAAAAGGGAAGTACTGCCTTAACATACACTCTAGAGACTCTCACAGCCCACAGCCCACCACCCTGCGTAAAGAGCACAGCACATGGTCTATACAATCCATCAACATGGCTAATTAGGCCCTAGTAAAATCCCTGAGAGAAGCATTATGAGGCAATGCAGAGGGCTGTGTAATACACCATTGTAGATAATAAGAATCCAATGAAAATATCTGGTTTGTTTACATGTGTTGTGAAATAGTATGAGTAACAGACTTCATCCCGCACAGCTGCTAAAGTAATATACATTTAAGTGGTTGGGAGACCTCTACAGAGTGTTGCAGTCTTTTTGAAGATAGTGGCATTCAGCTTGAGAGAGCTCTTCAGTAGAGCTTAACTGAATTTTGGAAAAAGATGTATCAGTAGTGAGATGCCTTTAATTACAACCACCGTTTATCTACCTACACATAGCTACACATGCATTTCAGAACAACTCTTTCTGTGTTTCATAGTGCCTCACAATAGTGAAAAAAGACAGGACTATGAGAAAGCTCCTTCAACTTTAATCACAAAAGAGCACATTTAACTTGCACACACTTGCCCAGCTTCACATACAGTGACAATTTTATATTAAGAATGCCTGTTCGCTTGTAAAAAGATGATTTCAAGAAAGCTTGAGAAGAACAAATCATTATGAAATTTAATAGTGAAAAGTATAGCTGTTGCTGCAATGATGAAAAGGAAATTTTATCTCTGATGACCTAAGTTTCCTGATATTAACTTTGCATTTGAATAGCAATACTATTAAACAGACACACACACAGAGACTAGTTTGAATGCAGCTAAACCTAAAGCGGTGTCCACAATTCACTGGTCGCACTTGCTTTGAAGCTGGCGGTTAGTTGCTAGTGAACATTCCAGCTTAATGTTTAGCTACCTATACTCCACAAAAAAATTAAAATAAAAAAATATATGTCTAAAATATACAGTGGTGTGAAAAAGTGTTTGCCCCCTTCCTCATTTCCTGTTTTTTTGCATGTTTGTCACACTTAAGTGTTTCGGAACATCAAACCAATTTAAACAATAGTCAAGGACAACACAAGTAAACACAAAATGCAATTTGTAAATGAAGGTGTTTATTATTAAAGGTGAAAAAAAATCCAAACCATCATGGCCCTGTGTGAAAAAGTGATTGCCCCCTAAACCTAATAACTGGTTGGGCCACCCTTAGCAGCAACAACTGCAACCAAGCATTTGCGATAACTTGCAATGAGGCTTTTACAGCGTTCTGGAGGAATTTTGGCCCACTCATCTTTGCAGAATTGTCCTAATTCAGTTACATTAGAGGGTTTTCGAGCATGAACGGCCTTTTTAAGGTCATACCACAACATCTCAATAGGATTCAGGTCAGGACTTTGGCTAGGCCACTCCAAAGTCTTCATTTTGTTTTTCTTCAGCCATTCAGTGGTGGACTTGCTGGTGTGTTTAGGATCATTGTCCTGCTGCAGAACCCAAGTTCGTTTCAGCTCGAGTACACGAACAGATGGTCGGACATTCTCCTTCAGGATCTCTTGGTAGACAGCAGAATTCATAGTTCCATTTATCACAGCAAGTCTTCCAGGTCCTGACGCAGCAAAACAGCCCCAGACCATCACACTACCACCACCATATTTTACTGTTGGTATAATGTTCTTTTTCTGAAATGCAGTGTTCCTTTTACGCCAGATGTAATGGGACACACACCTTCCAAAGAGTTCCACTTTTGTCTCATCGGTCCACAGAATGTTTTCTCAAAAGTCTTGGGGATCATCAAGATGGGTTTTGGAAAAATTGAGACGAGCTTTAATGTTCTTTTTGCTCAGCAGTGGTTTTCTCCTTGGAACATTTTTGCCCAGTCTTTTTCTGATGGTGGAGGCATGAACGCTGACCTTAACTGAGGCAAGTGAGGCCTGCAGTTCTTTGGACGTTGTTGTGGGGTCTTTTGTGACCTCTTGGATGAGTCGTCGCTGCGCTCTTGGGGTAATTTTGGCCGGCCACTCCTGGGAAGGTTCACCACTGTTCCATGTCTTCGCCATTTGTGGATAATGGCTCTCACTGTGGTTCGCTGGATTCCCAAAGCTTTGGAAATGGCTTTATAACCCTTTCCAGACTGATATATCTCAATTACTTTCTTTCTCAATTGTTCCTGAATTTCTTTGGATCTCGGCATGATGTGTAGCTTTTAAGGATCTTCTGGTGGACCTTACTGTGTCAGGCAGCTCCTATTTAAGTGATGTCTTGATTGGGAACAGGTGTGGCAATAATCAGGCCTGGGTGTGGCTAGAGAAATTGAACTCAGGTGTGAAAAACCACAGTTATAGTATGTTTTAACAAGGGGGGCAATCACTTTTTCACACAGGGCCATGATGGTTTGGATTTTTTTTCACCTTTAAAAATAAACACCTTCATTTACAAATTGCATTTTGTGTTTACTTGTGTTGTCCTTGACTATTGTTTAAATTGGTTTGATGTTCCGAAACACTTAAGTGTGACAAACATGCAAAAAAACAGGAAATGAGGAAGGGGGCAAACACTTTTTCACACCACTGTATTAAGGATAACACTGTTGCATTTCTCTGTGTAAGTTCAGACCTTTTTTCCCCCGTGTCTGAGCATTAGTATTACAGAAATTCTCCTTTTCTTATGTATACTGAATTATGCAATTTTACAGCATTCTCCTTAAGAACTTGTAATTTTAAAAGTAACTGTCTCAGCAAAAAAATAAAAAAGTCAGTGTGATTAACAATTACTGATATCTTAGTTATTAACACTCTCATCACTGTGTGCTTGTGGCACCCAACGTCCCAGATTTTGCTGCATTTTTGATAAAGGACATGCGCTTCATCAGCGGATGGATGTCCTTAAATTGAGGCGAGCGTGGAATTCAGGACTCTTAAATGGGATTGTCTCTCTGTTCCCTGTTTTGATCCTTCAGATCAACAATCCTTCCTCTAGGTTGGAGAGAGCAGGCAGGCAACCGAGAAAATAGTTCAGATTAAAGCAAGGTAATGGCACATTTCTAGGCCCTTTGTGTGAGTCGTGCATGCAATTTAAGGCGCTGCCATACAGGAGGACTTAATATTTCATTGCGCACTAGGGGATGGGAATTGAGAGAAGAAAAAAACCGCATATGTCTCATTTTGCAATCTGATTCGTCTCAGCAAATCAGCCAGAGTCAATGTCATTCCATAATGAACTCTCCTCCACTATTCCAAGCATTCTGCTGCCATGAAGCTGCCTGCTTTTTTTTTTTTAAACCCCTGAATGTGAAATGTATTTTGAGCTACAGTAAGGGGTAAGGGGTCTCTCTCTCTCTCCCCCCCCCCCCTGTCAGGTTATAGGCAACATTGCCCCTCTTTTTCTATCTCCTTTTCCCTCACTTCATCCGTCACCACCCAGAAAACCTGTTACTCCTCCCCCACACCACACCCTCTCCACCCGCACCTCCACCTCCACCTTGTGCCGGGTTAGAGCTGGAGATGAGGGAGGCAATGGGAGGTTTTGATTGACTAAGATGCTGAGATGTAGTCTTGTGCAAGCTGAAAATGTGAAGTGTGCGCTTCTGCTTGGGTGTATGCGAGGAAGAAGGAAGGGGCTGAGGCAATGTGGTGATGCTCGGTTTATTGCATCGCAAGCTCATTTGTTTGTATTTTATACCTCATTTCGGCTCAGACGAGCCGGCTCCACATTCTGACTGCGGGTGACCCAGTTTCACAGCACTATGCGACTTTCTCTCTAATAATATAACATACCTCTTTTAATACATTACTTTTGGTAAATACGCTGCAGTGTGTGGATATGATTTAATGCAATATACCTACAAACTAGTTTACTGAGAGGAAAATACAAACTCTAGCTATTCCACTGTGATAGCTTCTCCTCTGTCCCCTCAGGCACAGCTATGCAGTACGTTAGCATGTTAGTGCAGTGCGTGACACCACTCTGACAGCACTCTAAACATCAGAAGGACTAAAGCTCATCTTGGCCGTCAGGGATATAAACATGGGGTACTTAAAATTAGAGATGGCTTGTTTATGGATACAGAGAGGCATACAAGAAAGATAAACTATGAGTAACATGACATAAACATAAACTTGTCCTATTTCTAAGGTAGGTAGGCTTTTTTTTTTTAGACCTGCTAAATGGTGTCAGCTGGAGTTAGCTGGAATTCTGTCCCTGACTTAGTACAAAACTGAGGCTATATTTAGTAGAGACGAGCTTGACTTATGCAAGTCAGGTAACAAGGATGCTTCTCTAGTATAAAGGCAGCTTTGTTGAGACACTGAGAATTATCCACTGTGCTGAACCACAAAATTCATTGTTCTGGATTACAGAGCTGCTCTGTCGCAGCATTGTTCATTCCCTCCTAGGAGGTCTTGAAGTTTCCCCTTCTTCCAGGTGGAAAGAGCTAGTGTGCATGTACTTTTCCAAGTCCAGGTGTGGGGAGAGCAGGTGGACTGGGGCGGGACTGCCAGGGGACCAGAATGGGCTCAGAGGCTTAGAAGGTCACAGTGGGAAGGGTGGCTTAGCTCAATCATTCCTCTACCCTAAGGGCACCTCAGACCTACGCAGCTGTGAAAAGAGTCATCTAAAGAAACCCAGCCTATATACTGAATGTACAGCAGAACACAATGATAAGTGTGCAGTGCATGCTACCGCATGCAGGTATATAAACAAAAGCTCACATATTTATAAAGAATGCAAAAATCATCATTCTCTTGCTCCCACTTCTGCACATCTCTTGCTTTGTTCATTCCACTCTTCATCCACAGTCCATACATGGCCTTTGTGCACTCTCCCCCTCACCCCCATTGGTTTCTCCCCCACTCTAAGGTCTTGCAGCAGTAGTGGGTAGTAGCTGGCCCGTGCCATCCATTATTCCCAGGCAGGAGTGCATTAAAGATTCATCTCTGCAGCTCAACCTCAAAGGAAAGACTATGACCCCTGGTATAGCTGCTGAATTATGGAGACCGCCAATAAAGTTGTTTGCCTTTGATCTCATTCTCAGCTTTTGCTCTCCCAGGTGAACGTGGACAGGTGAACACATGGACACACACACCAAAGTGCTGTTATATACCCCATATTCCATTTTTACTTACTCTTGGCACTTCTTTCATTCCTCTTCTTCCCTCTTACAAATGCAAATTCCTTCATATTATATTTCCACATTATATTTCCTCTTATCTGCCACTTTCATTTACAGACATTAACGAAATATACAAAACCAAATGTAGCCAGGTTTTTAAAAGCTATAACTTAATTTCATAATGAAGTTTTCCATCTGGGCTGGCTATGTTTTTCTGTTGAGATGTTGGGGTGCCAGTAAACATGCTCTTTGTCAGTTATCGATCATGTCACATTTGTTTTACATTGCAGTTGCGTTTGGTCTGCACCGAGCTGAAGATGCATGGAGGACGGTAATGCGAAAGTGCTTTGTAAAGTACTCGATAAATATGGTGGTAATGTGTTGAAATATTCTTGTGTCAGTACATTAAAGCTGTTAGATGGCATATATGTTTGTTGCTGTTGGTGTTAGTGACCAATATCTTCCGAGCAACATGTCCTCACATGTGTAGCAAGACGTAATGTGCAGTGTATACAACTGTGAAGTTAGTGAAACTGCTGTGAAATGTAAGTGCCTGTTGGTATTTCATTACTATTTGGTGGTTTTAGCTTGGCATTTTGTGTGTAGCCAGACCCACTGCCATATTTTTTCTGTGTATTTTTTGTTTAATTTTTTTGCATATATTTTTGCACATTTTTTTGTGTGTGTGTTTTACTCTTTGTGTGCCATTAAAGAGCTGCAAGAACCCATTATTGTGTCCAATGTGGCAACTAATAATAATAAGCACATAATAATAAAAAAATAAGAATAAGAAAATGATAATGAAACAATTATGTGACAGTCTTCCTGTTTCCTGTCCTGCCGGGTACTATAAATTTCACCTCTGCCATTTGCCACAATTTTTGCCACCTTCTCTCAGCTGAAATGTGGCTTGCAGCTCTAGTGGCAGTGGTAGAAGCATATTGTTTATATTTAATCAATGTTGAGTGTGTGTGGGGGGGGGGGGGGGGGAGTGGGTCCTGTTCAGAATGGCTGTCATTTTTCAGGCATTAATAATTCAATCACACAAACACACAGCAATGAATTTGTAGGAAAGCACACATTTCCACAATGGACTGTGCAAACTGCTGCTCACCTGAAGGGGACTGTTCGCACCCAGTTTCCAATTTCTTCTTCTTTAGACAACTCGTGTTCTTCAGAATGGCAGAGTCAGGAACAGTTGACTCTGCAGCAACTGCCAAGAGCCAAGGATACAAGATGGTTGCATGAACAACTTCATAAACACAGAAGGAGCGCTGAACCAACCTATCAGTCAAGGCCATGGTCAGAGTTAATTTTATTATGTCCTATTATTAATAGGTGGTTGCACTGTTGAGCATGATGGTGTTTTAGCTTTCCTGTTAATAGGTTAATGCAAGTGCTGCCTGTGTCTTTAACAATAAATATTGAATGATAGGTGAAGGTGGGGTTATGTGTGCTTGTGTGAGTGAGATAGTGTGTCCTATTATCTATATGTTCCCAGTGTCCCATCATGGACTCAACTATAAATCTAAACTGATCTTGACATTACTTACAAGGAGAATGCAAGAAACATCAGAAACAAGAGTGTAGATACTTTATTCATACACTCATGTGTATGTTTATACACACTCTAGATTCCTTGTTGATTAATGAGGTGTGACCATCCTTCAGTGTTGTGTTCTAACATAGAGTTATTATATGCTTCTCTCAGAGGTACAAGGAGTGAAAACACACACACACACACACACACACACACACACACAATAACTACCTGGAGTTCGTTGCCAGCCTTCTGAAAGGGCACATGTTGACTAGAGGCCACTAATGGTGTGGGGTTTTTTTTTGCCATACTGAGGTGTTGCACCAGTGATTTGGAAGGGGAAGACTACATTCCTGACATTAGAAGTGTTCTGACTGGCAGCATCACCGGGCAGATGTGTGTTTGATGACACCTGGTGAAGACAGAAGGCATTAGGCTTGCGTGAAGGGAGCAACAAAGGGAGTATACAGAAGGAATGTAGACAGGGACAAAGAAGGAAACACAAAGAAAGTGATGGCTAAGTAATGATGTTTCAGAAAAAATGCTAATAAAAAAGATTAATGTTCCTAAAAGAAAGGTGACTTTTCAAAGTCAAGGGAATCCAAAGAGGTTTTTTACACTCCTTTTCACACCATTGTTATTGTTTTTTCTTTTTCTTTTTCTCTTGAAGGTCACTGATATTGTGCTTATTATAAAATGAACACACACAAAGCAAGGTTTACAGTGGTATAATGAGTAACAGCATGGCCTTAAACAAAATCTGATATAGTCAGGTATAGATGTGATTTATTTGCTGCATTTACCCCAGAGCACCACAAAGACAGTGTGTTAAAATCACTCATCCTGGAGTAATGCACATTACCTATCGCAATGCAGACAAAGATGCATTTTTCCTAGAACATGTATGCTAGACGTAACATGGCATACTTATCATTACTGGCATCATATCTAAGTTATATTTCATGTGCAACTTACTGTGCGCAGGACCTTTATCTGAGCGGTATAACATATCAACCATCCAAAACACATCACACCAAATATGTTGAAGGCATAGTGAGTGGTGCTGTTTGAAATAAAAGGGAGCTTGACACCGCTTGAGCAGTCCCACATGACCCATGCACAATCGTCCACATTAGAAGACAATGGAAGTCTCAGCGAGAATACAATGTAATTCATCACACAGTCTTCAGTACCACAATGAGAGAGATGAAAGGTAATAAATCATTCTTGACTTGTGTGACTCCTTTACATAATTCTATCCCGTCTAAGATTGGCATTGCACACAACTACGGCAAATCTAACATTACCTTACACATTACTTAGAAGAAGCTCCAGTCTAAGGTAGCTATCACATCCAGCAGACTTAAAATAGACTTTATATTCATTATAAGAAAATGGATTGCACACCTATGATCACATTACTGAGGAATCAATAACACATGCATGTTGTGATTTAATCATCTTACATCTGAGAATTTTTATATGCTATGAAAATATCATGCGGGAATCTTTTTGCTTTTAGCTCTAATGGGGTTATAACCACAGCCAATAATAGTCTGTTGAAACTCTGTTGTTTGAATCAGCAGTTTACCTAAAGTAATTGGACTCACACTGAAGCAAAGGTAAATAGAGCCCAAAGGCTAGCCAAGCTGTGTTTAATGTTTCATATAAATGTACCCTTGAAAGGGTTTACAAGATGTCTGTTGTACATGTCTTGATGGATTGAGATTTTACAATATGCTTTGCTTGTGTGCGTGAATGGAATCAAGGGAGGCGAAGCAGCAATGTCACTGTCAAGGTTAAAAACCCAGCTTCAGATGCGTATTTTTATAGAAGGCCATTCTTGCAACCCTCCCCCACACACACACTTCTGTTACCACCTTGCACCGTAGACACTCTTTTCTGTGTGATGTGAATGAATATGTTCATGTTGTGGGAGCGTATGCAGGTGGTATTATATATTAGTGTCTGTGTGTGGCTATATTGTATGTGTGAACAGTGGGCTTGCGTCTGTGTGAGTGTACGCGTGTTTGTGTTGTCAAGGCCTCCAGGAGATGTTCCTCCGGGGTGTCATTTTATCTCACACCTGTTCCATCTCCTTCATAGTTCATTCTTTATACAGTGTCCTAATCTTCTGAGCCACTGCTAAGCACACATATCTTATTGATTTCTGCAGGTTAAAGCTCCCTGATTGGTGCCTTTGATAGAACCATCACCATGGAAATCAGATAAGACAAGTGTTGCTGTATCGTTAGCTGAGCCAAACTCAGCCAGTCATCAACAGCCTGTTCTCTCTGCTTAATGACTATTGCTCTGAATACAGACACAGGCGTTGAGAGAAAGAACCCAAATCCCCATGATGCTTAGCTTCTGGACTCAGTAATCTATGGACCCCATATCTATGACTTATTGAGCTCTCACAATCATATATATCTTATGACTACAGTACTCTTCTATGTTTTCTTTTCTTTTCTTAAACAAGAAGAAACAAAACAAACAAACAAAAAAAAGACATGTTTAAATTATTATTAAAGATTCAAATTATGAACACTCAAATTAGGACACTGGTAAAACTACGAACAGCCATCAGCTCATTAACAAAATGTATTGAACTAAGTTTAATGAGCTGTATCCAACACTGAATCAGCTGAGTGGAAGTCATCGAGGGTATTCTTTGTCAATTATTTTCAAATTCCAGTAGCAGAGACATACGAAACTAAGCCTGTCTAAAAACAGACATGCTTTAATCAGAAAGAAGAACACACTGAAGACACTGAAACACAGATTTTGTTTGTTTGCTTTGCTCTTACTATGAGTCATGTCAAATTGTGTTTTGCCAACATAAAAAAAAGACTGGATTCAAACAAATATGGCCAAATTGAGCCAAATCAGAAGCTCTCAAACAAAAGACAATACGGCCGAGAGAAGGTTCCTCTCTTGAATGTCTCTGACACCAACGCCTCAGCAGGACCTTCAGATAAATTAAACTGAACCGGATGACATCATCGAGTGAACACTCATTTAAACTCGGAGGGAAATGCACAAAGCAAAATGCTATGTGCTCTGTGGCTGTAAAGAGACAGAGAGTGGTAGTTTGTCTGACTATGGAGAATGGCATTAAATACAGGACCACTTTGACAAAGTACAGAGTCAGCGGGAACAGCTTGTCTTAGCCGAGCTCATGAGAAAACATTGGCTCCCTACAGAAAAACAACACTTCCAGCTGTAAAAAAAACAAACAAAAGCAAGCAAACAAAACACACAGCAGCACCACTGTTCTCAATTTCAGACAGTAAGAACAAAATATTTTAGTCTATTACTATGTTACTTACAGCGAATAAGCAGACATTTGACACTAGAAAAATTCAACAGCTTGTCAAAAGGCTAAAACTGAAGTTGGGTTTTTATTTTAGAATTAAATCCTGTCTCTCATTTGAGTCTAGAAAGAGGTCATTGCAACATTTCTTTCTGTGTTTGACTACGGTGATGATGTGGCTTAAAAAATGCAAAGTGGAGAAACTGATCAGTGATCATCCTGTGATGCACCAGAGCAAAGTCACTCCACTGAGGTCCACCACGCAGCTGTTGAGACCCAGAGGACCTGCTGCCAGCTTCCTGTTACCTGTAACCACAGGACACCAGGCTCTGTGTCCATGTTCCATGTGTCAGGGTTATCTACAAAAACTAGGCCTAGAATTTAGATGTTGTGGCTCAGTTTAAAGTCTGAAATCCTTGCTATTTTGATCAAAACACCTGATAATTTTCAAATAAGAATCACTGAAATACAAATTGCACAGCAACTTATTTAATCTTGTTCTTTGTCAGTAATCAGTTAATAGTACAAACAAACACATTTTTATATTCAGCCAATATTTGCTTAACTATTCAAAAACATATTACCAAAGCAGATGCTGCGGATGTATATAAAGCCAAAATAAACTGCAGATGCCGAGCTACTTTAGCCCCTTCACAACTGGAACGTCATATCAAATGTCATGGAACATGTGGTTATGTCAGGAGGCTTTCTTCTAAACCCCAGTGACCTGGATGCTATCTTGCACACAACTGGTAGGCTGCCCTTCAAGGACCACATCAATGAGTAAATAAGTGGCTTCCCAGAAAACAAAACATAATCCCATGGTTTGATGCTGAAGAGGCTTGATTACTTTTGTTGCTCTGTGAATTCTCTGTAAGAGTGGGGGCTGTGAGTCCTACCCCTGGAGACAAGAGGGGACATCAGAAAGCACAGCGCCTGTCATCTCATATCCTTTCTCTCCATCCCCTTCTCCTGTCATCATCAATTGAATCAGGGATAATGACTCTCATAGGGACCCCTAAGAAGAAGGTGGTCATTATGCAGATATGATGGAAGAGTCACATATACAGTCATCCACATGATGGTTAGCAACACACTACTATACTGCAGCTAAAAGAAACCTGACCAGCTACCAGTCTTGTAATGGAGTGCATCATTTCATCACCCTTTCACCCCCTGCCATGATTGTTACACATGATAGAGAGAGATTTGTAGGAGAAGCTAACTGTCTTTCAGTTATAATTTGCAGATACCCAATAAACATATCTATCCCAAATCCCTATGCAAGCCCCTTTAAAACATTTGCGTTTATAACTTAATGGGTAGGGTCTGTTGTCTTTTTATGATTTTGACAGCTGCTTGAATGCTTAAATCTTAAATCCAGGGGTCAAGACATAAATAACAGTAGAAAGAAAGAAAAGTCAACATATGCATAAAATGATAATAGGACAGCATCTTCTTATGACCCTGCCACTGGAAAACACATTTTCTTTTTTTACCCTGTTTTTTTCCCTCTTTCTTTTTTTAAAGACAGGTTTAAGACAGGCCATCTTGCCTCAGCACTGAACAGAGCAAGCATCATTATTGTCCAGACTGTGAGAACTGTGGTTCAACACAAGCCTACTCTAAGTAAATTTCAGGGAGAGAAAATAGCTCAGTGGTTTGAGACTTCTCAGTTCTTGGGTTTGTGTAGACAGAATCAATCAGTGGTGCTTTGGCATCATTAAGGATTAAATTAAATTAAATTAAATTAAATTAAATTAAATTAAATTAAATTAAATTAAATTAAATTAATTAAATTAAATTAAATTAAATTTTTTAAGTCTATTAAACCCAGCCAACGTGCTATAGTGATAACTTATAGAAATAGGCACAGTTGGACAAATAGGCAATGATGACAGTACTGCCATATATGAAAAATGTGCAGAGAATGCATCATTCTGACATTAATGCTGATTTACTGCTTTCATTCCTTAATGTCATAAACTCTTCCTTTCATTACTTACTCTCTCATCATTCCTCATTCTACTCCTCTCATGCTCTCTTACAACTCAAATAGTCTACTTTCTGCTGTTCAAAAGTTGCAGCATGTGCCACGGGCGAGGCTGTGCCACTTACACTCAGGTTTATAGTCTTACTTTTATTATGCACCTCCCCATAAGGCAGCCCTCAGAGACGATGACACCCTAGACACCTATTTAAAGAGCTTGGTGCACATGATGGAGCCTGGGCGGTGGCAGGTTGTCATCTGCAGGCCTTGTCTCTGTTTATGGGCTGTTAGAGCATTTGAATCGCAGGGTCAGTCCTGCTGTGGATACACCATAACACTCCATAGGCAGACCACAAAATGAACAAAAATAAATCCTAATGAACCTTTTAAGCCTTCTTATCCATCCGTAGGGTAGGAGTGCCATGTGTAAAGAGATAATGCAAGGGGACAGGGGGAGAAGTGGTCTGCCAGCAGGGACAATGAGAATGGGCAGAGCAGGCTGTCACTGCTTGGTAAAGCTGGCGATCACACTTTGACATGACAGAAGCTTAAGCGGTGATGGTATACTGGTGTACATAAGACCGGGAAATGCCTGTTTGTTTGTTTCAACATGAATGTGTGGGTGGGTGTACATATTTGATGTCTAACTCATCTTAATCAAGCTTCTGATGGGCAGTCAATGAAATACAAAGCATTTTATGTACGCTATAGTGGCAAAAGTATTCACACAACTGCCTTCACATGCAAACTTGAACTTGAATGACATCCCATTCTTAATCCATAGGGTGTGACCCATTATGGCAAAATGAGTCGCAAGTTGCTGGGGCTAATTCGTAGCCCAATAACATATCAGCACACTGTTTTGCAGGTCATTTCCTGGTACATGGGATGTTCTTAGCAACAGGGGAGAGATCGCTTACATGGTTTGAGCATTAAAGAATTAAAATCGAGAATTAAAATTACGTTCCACAGTAATTTTAATAATGACATCACTGGTAAGTCATCAGCCCACCCTCTGTAGCTATAACAGCTAAACTCTTCTGGCAAAGCGTTTCACTTTTTTTTAGGAGTGTTTACGGGATTTTTTTTTTTTTTGACCATTCTTCCAAAAGCGCATTTTTGAGGTCAGACACTGATGTTGGACAAGAAAGCCTGGCTTGCAGTCTCCACTCTAATTCATCCCAAAGGTGTTCTGTCAGGTTGAGGTCAGGACTCTGTGCAGGCCAGTCAAGTTCTTACATACCAAACTCAGTCAGTGCCTTTATGGACTTTGCTTTGTGCACTGGTGCGCAGGTCCAAAATGGTCTAAAATGCTGCTGCTCACATTCTTACCAGAACCCGTAATGCAAAGAATATCTCCCCTGTTCTGGCTTCCCTTTACTGGCTTCCTGTTTATTTTAGGATTGCGTTTAAGATTTTATTGAATGTGTTTAAATCCTTTAATGGCTTGGTTCCATTATATCTTGCTTGTCTCTTAACATCTTATGTTCCTTCAAGGGCACTGAGAGCTGCTGACCTGCTACTCTTCTGCTTATATTTATGTGATTTCTTGGATATATTTATTGATGTGTATATGTCTGTGTGTGTATTTCTTATTTTATTGTGTTATCCTATGTTTCATGTCCACTTTCATGTCAACTTTGTTGTTTTAAATGTGCTTAATAAATAAATTTGGATTGAATTGGATTGTCAGTCATACTGGAACATCCCCAAACTGTCCCCATGAAGCTGGGAGCATGAAATTGTCCAAAATGTCTTGGTATGCAGAAATATTAAGGGTTCCGTTCACTGAAAGGGGCCGAGCCCAACTCCTGAAAAACAACCCCGCACCATAATCTCCCCTGGCACCAAACTTTACACTTGGCACAGTGTTTGGATCTCTGTAGCGATTGACTCTGCAGAAAGTTGGCAACACCTGTGTCCTATGCGCCTCAGCATCTGCTGACCCTGCTCTGTGATTTTACATGGCCTACCACTTTGTGGCTGAGTTGCTTCCACTTTGTTACAACACCACAAACAGTTGACTGTGGAATATTTAGTAGTGAGGAAATTTCACAACCGGCCTTGTTGCACAGGTGGCATCCTACCACGGTACTGTGCTACTGAGAGTGACTCATTCTTTCACAGATGTTTGTAGAAGCAGTCTGCGTGCCTATATGATTGGTTTTACACACCTGTGGCCATGGAAGTGATTGTAACACCTGAATTCCATTGTTTAAATAGTTGAGTGAATACTTTTGGCAATATGGCATCAGTGTGAAGTTGCTTTGTTTCAGTTGAGGCTTCCTCGTAAGCTCTACCTGTCAGCAGGAGGCTTTGTAAAACTCCTTTGTCAAACCTCTTTGTGATCAGCTTTCAGGCCTTAAATCTGTCCTTTCATCCAGTTGTACTGCTTCAGTCTGTCTGTGAGTATTATTTCTCCAATATGAGTAAGCCTCTGCTGAGGGTAAACAAAGTAATACATGACATACTGTATGGGAATGAGGAAACCACCAACAAGAGAATGAGGAAGTGTTGTGGAATATTTTGTCGAACTGCTGATATAATGCATATGATTTAGAGGAAGTCCTAACGGTCTTTTTATTGTTTGCATGTAGGAGGCTGCTGACACTACCTGACGCTAAACCTCTATTTTGCAAATCTGTCTGTTTAAAGGCTGAATATTTTTGCATCTATCACCCTTCGACTAGCCCTGGATATCCTCACCAACCCAGCTGTAATCCATTTTCAGCTCTGCACATACAGACAAGATATCCACACCATATTTGAGATTCGAATCAACACAAGGTCTTCAGTGTTTGATTTCATAATTTATGTTTTTTTATGAATTATTATAGCCATACTGGGATGAAATCTTTGTACTACATCTCTGGTTAAAATCATTCCTGTAAACTCATTGTTCAATTAGTTTGAATGAATCTATCCTGAGTAACAACAAACAAACAAAAATGATAAAATCTTAGTCCGTTAAAGATCACAGTGTAATTTTATTCTTTTCTTTTTAATGCTTAGGAAAATTCTGCTTACAATTTTTCAAATAAAGCAGAAGCACATATTTTTCTTTTAGGGAGAAATGACAATGCCATGAGTGTTGCCATGAATGGATGTTGCCATGAGTTTTCATACGTTTCTTGCAAACACACAAGCAGGATGTGGTTCATTTTCAAGAAAGATTAAATGTTGGGGAGGTGCTAACATTTGTTATTTCAGAAGTTCAGCTGACAATGACAGGGCATCCTGAAGGGGGAAAAAAAAGAAAAAAAAACTTGAGTTAAATTTCTGTCTTTCTTTTCCCAAACTGCATTAGAAGCACATTCATCACTGCAGACTTGTCCCAGTTGGGATCACCAGTGACTCTGGTCACATTGGAGGGACCGCTCTTAAGAATTACCTCTTCTGACCTCACCTAAGAAAACATTTCTTCACAGAAAGAACATATTTAACACAACTTTTATCATGTTTTTTTTTTCAAATGAGTAACCCTTTGTAACTAAAACGCACTAGTCAATAGTCATTAGTGTCTAATGTTCTATTCATTCTCATTTCACTGCATTAGAGTTCCATCATTCCTTTGAGTTCAGATTTCAGAGTGCAGTAGTCACAGTTCTAGAACTAAACCTCACCAGAACCCCTACTACCATTATCTCCCTCCACCTTTACCCCACTACTTCTATCAGATAACATGTGGACAGGAGCTCAGTGAAAAAGGGCACATAGGCCGGCTGAGGAAGGAGGTGATTTCTGTTGTCTCACCTTTGTGCTTTCCTCATTCCACTCTGATTAGCTCCAATAATGTATCTCAGACTTTTCATCCATTCTAAAAGGATGGGGGCTGAAAGGAAGGAAGCAAGTGGTGAAGAATGTGTCCCGTCCCTCAGCTCTTCTAAACCATTAATCTTCCTCATTCTCTGTCATCTTGAGAAAGTGATTATGCTGACTTAATTGTAGTTCAGCAGTTTCTCTACATTGAATCTATTATATGTTATGTAAAAGAGAACCTGTCAAAATTTGTAGGTTAGATGCATTTTGGGGCAATTCAGACCTCAGGAATAATGTTGCCAATGACTTACATAAAGTTAAGTTCTTGGCATATATATATATATATATATATATATATATATATATATATATATATATATATCGTATTTCTTTTTTCTTTTTTACTTTCAAAAGAAAAGCTCTGCATGAAATGGGAGTTAGCTGACTTGGGGATAAACATACAACCTAGGAGCCCATTACCTGTAATGAAGTCTTCCTTTTAAATTCCTCATGTAACAACAGCGTCACTGTTGAGCCATGAGCCAGTTATCAGCAGGATGTAGGCTAGATTTTTATGGTCAGTCCAACCCATGAAAAGTTCCAACCCTTCAAGGCTATGTGCCAATTTTATTGCACTAGCGTAGCGGCTAAGTGCCTACTGCTTTCTTGGAATTGTAAAGGAAAAATGGTCAGACAATAAAGCCCAAAGATGAAGCTTACTGTCCTTCAAATAGCATTGCAAGAGTACTGTCCCCACTACAATGTCCAAAGCATCCATTTCCATCACACATTGTTGAGTTGGCTCTGCTTGAATGATGATAAGGGCTGAGGTAGCGTGAGTTTTAAAGGTTTTGGAAGGCAGCCTCTGCCTCAGGGATCTCTTTCTAACTTTCAGGAATTGTAGGTTAGAGCAATTAGAGGTGCCCCTGGGGAATTTCTTGAGCTGTTTACAGGTGACAGGGCTTAGCCACTCAGTTATTGTTTTTACACTGGCTGGGACCATTTTTGGCTGTCCCTTGTCAAAGATGGGAACCAGGAATGAATCGGATTTCTTATTTCTTTGCTTTGACATACAGACTGAAATTTTGGGTGCCCAAATGCATCACTAGATATTTTAAGTGTTTTGGGTGGATGATGGAAAACCATCTTCCACTGATCTTCTTCTAACATGTTAAAGCAAAAGCTTTAAAAAAAAGTGTCTTCCTAGAGAGATGTAAAAGCAGAGTTAATAAGTGATGATGGGTACTTGTTCTTTACCATAACATTGTTGATTTCTCTGAAGTTAATGCACAGTCAGAGTATAGTAGTAGAGTATCTTGGACAGATAATCCCTGCCGCCAAAGAGGCTTTGACATATTTTTCATGGCCACCTGTTCATGTTTGGAAAGGCTTTAGAGGCAGCTGCTAGGGAGGAGTGCGTCAGACAGAAGGTCAGTGGTACAGTCCAAAGGGCTATGGGGAGAAGGAGAGTTTTGCTATTTACTGAACTACATCTTGAAGGTTACATCAAAGGAACAAGGAACAGGATGGTAAACCGAAAACCTGGCACCTGACTAAACACAGACTGAGGCAGGTCAGACTAGAAATAGTTGGCATGACAAAAGTGACTCCAACTAACTATTTCAGGAAAAGACCAAACAGTTACATGAACATAGATGATACATGAACATTGAGCAGAACTGAGTTTAGCTTATTGGTACTGCCCTCCGCAACAGTCCCAGTTCCTCCAGTGCCCCCTTTCGGAAAAGTAATCGCCCATCCCTGGATAAGGACAGGAAGCCAAAAAATGCTTTGGATGTGCCACATAGCAATCAGCTGTTACTGGCAGTAGAGAATTGGTGTTCCTCTAGATTGGGGCAAATGTGGCCCGGCTTGTCTTCATTTGACTGCTCTTGGAGAGAACGTTGCATATCTTCAAACCACTGGACTCGGCAGAAGCAGGGCTGAAAGGGGCAGCTTAGGGAGAAGACACAATTGTTTTTCACTTTTCTTCTCCCCCAGAAATGTTTATCCAAAAAGAAGACTGGCGAATTACAGTGCAACTACAGTGTAGTACATTTTTATATGCAACATCCATTATTACATTTTATCATATTTAATTTAATTGGTCATTTTTTTGTTGTTTTGTTTTATTTATTTATTTTCAATTGCTAGCCCACATTTCTCTATTGTGTCATTAACAAGTCCACAGGAATCGGGAAACGAAACTGGTAATAGAACAATGCACTGGCACCATTTACCATGACTGAAATACCATTTTATAAATTTCACAAAGTTAGTTCTGATCACTAATTACCGTAAAGGAAAATTCAGATATTGTTCATGCAAATACTGCAACCTTAATGGATTATGACATAGCACACCAATTAACAGGAATTATTATTGAAGGTAAATTATATCTAGACATCCAAATTAAAATTTTGATCTAGGCATGGCTCAGCAATATGCATACAGCCCTTGTAGAGTAAATTCTTCACACAGAAACTCATACACAGCATTATCAAGCGAACCACTAATTAATACTGTTATATATAAATATTGTGCCACATGAACGACAAAGTAATTAATTCACAGTACAGACCTACAGTGTATAAGAACCTTGATAAGAAAAGACTTGCTAATATGTAACTATGGAACATTCAAACAATATGTAGAATGTTAATAATGTTAACAAAATGAATGACTATGAAATTGTACACCACTCTCTATATGAAATTGTCACAAAGGAATGAAGACTCACATAGGGCACAGTGTACAAAACACATGCAACATGCACAATGTCCACCAGATACCCAGTGGTCATCAAACATTGTCTCTTTCCTTCAGCTCAAGCAGAAGCTTGTGACATGTTCATTAAGCAGCAGGGATCCCATTACTGCACTCAACAGCCACCCTGTCACAATGCTCACACATAATTAGTTACACATGCAGCCTCAGGAATGCTAAGTGTTGCTCTCCTCCCCTCACTCACTCATTTCTTTCTATACAGTTCCTCACATCCTCTCTTTCCCCCATTTGATCTCTCTGCAGGTGGCATAGTGTGCCACTTTTAGACTGTCAAAGTTGCTCAGAAAAGCTTTCAAATTACAGTTTAAATTTCCCTGCTGAGAACCTATTAACTTTATAATAGAGGCAGAGGGAGACAGAGAGGGAGAATGAGACTCAAAGAAAGTTAAAGGTAAGAATAAGAGGGTTGTTGGCTTTAGTCATTGTTAATATTCAACTCCAAATATGTTATTCACATTCCTGTCCCCATCTCCCTCTGTCAATAAAAGCTGCTCATTTAGGGGTAAAGGTCAGCAAAATTGCATCCAATTGAATTTAAAAATTTGTTGTTATTATTTTTCTTTCCTTTTTTTGCATTTGAAACTAGAAAGCAGTGGAGTGTCTGAAACCTCATGAAGCAGCAGAGACTGGAAATATTGTGTCTTCAAAATGATGCCTGGTGCTGTATGCAGCCACCATCCCATCTCTGCTAACTGAGCCATAATGAACACTACTACACCGATTAGGCATAAAACTCAATAAATACAGATGGTACTATTCTGGTGGGAATAGTGCTACTTTTAGTTGATAGAAAAATATTTATGCATTTATAAAGCACTATCTTGGGCACTACTGAAGAATCAAACTTGATTTAAGGTATGTAATAACCTAGTAAAAAAAAAAAGCTGATTAGTGACTGCAGTATACTGACTATACTCTGTCCTTTTCAGATAATTTGATGCCCCTGTCTCCAAAGTGTTTTTCCAGAGTGGGCTCCATGGTTCAATGCTCAGTTTCAAATCTGGTAAATCTTCTGCAGTTGATTTTGAATGTAATTCCATGGGTTTAGTGCTCTATATTTTGAATTAATCCACCTCACTATGAAACAAAAGCATAAAATGCTTGCAAGAGATCAAGTAAATGTCAGCCTAAAGTAGATACAGACTCTTTGACAATGTTATGAGGTATATTACACTCAAATATAAGAGCTCATTAGATTTAAAGGGGTTCAAAAATGGTGGCCACCTCATGTACGTCAATGAGGTGGACAAATTATTAGAGGGGGAAAAAACCCACTTGTCCCAGATTAACAAATATATTTGACCAATTGTACTAGTGTTGGTAAGTACTGAAAGGGGAACAGCACTGAAAATATTAAACATGATGAAGAGGATGGCTTGGCAGATACAAGTGCAACCTTGTGTTCTACTTCTGGTAAAATGACTGTCATAGTGCTTCATAGGTGAACATCTCTCTTGGCCTCAGTTGGTTGGGATCTTCTGATTGCCACAACCTCCTTGTGGTATCCATCATCCTAAACTGCAGTGCTCTTGAACAATCCACCTTTTATCTTTTCATATGGTTAATTCTGATTCTATGTTCTATGTTTTGTCCTGTGGACTCTCCACGCCATCCCACCCTCACTTCTAAATGCTTATTTCCACAGCAAGTATCTTTCACAGACTCAGGTGCCTTTGATCAGCTTGACAATGATAGACTCTTTCTTGATGTTCTGTCTGCTGAGATCTCATCAATCTTCTGGCATGAAATGAGTATGCTTTTTATCCTGTCGACGTTTGGGTCATAAGTGTTCTATTTCTGTTATTCCAGTGTTGCCTGTCTTTTCTTCCAGGTACAGTTTGTTTGCTGGGAGCAGCAGTTTACTGTGGAGCACATGTATTGTTTTGAAATCTTTCTAATGAGAGTGTTATACTTTGCATATCTATGAGTGTGCAAAGGTCCACTTGGGGCTGAGCGACACAAATTTCATTATTGAAAGGTGAACGCAAGACTCTTTTTATGCCCATGTATCCTCCAATTTGTTGTGACCACACAGATTTGTCTGCTGAGACACTACCTTAAAAGGCACCAACTGTGCATGCTTCTTCTAATTCTCCAAGTGGACTGAAGGTAGTATAATAAGAACATAAGGCTGTCCTACCTGCTCCCAGTAAGCCTGCAGCTTGCCAAGCCTAACTCTGTCTGACACATTTTTCACCATCATGTCACCTGGCAGGACAACAACACCCCCAAAAGCTCCGCACAGTTATTTGCTCTAAATTCATCTACAGAATACAATGTCTTTGCAGAGATGTCTGCAAATGTCTGCCAAATAATTTATCTGAAAATCTTTACAGGAAAACAGTAAGAGTGGAGTTTAACCATCAAAGAGGAAAAACAGTGGCTTTATTCCTCATGCAGTTGCAGGCATTTACAACATGAGACTGTTTTATGTGGAGTCCTTATCTCTTCAAATGTTTACAATATCTGAAGAGAGGTTGTCCACTGGATTGCTTTGTGAATGATATGGCATTGTCTGTGAATGACCAATATCAACCAGGAGGATGGGTTTGAATAGTAAGGATGTCAGAGTAAAGGAATGGAGCAAACCCACTGCAGTAGCTGGTTGGCAGCTTCTGAGGAGGAATATGTGGACATTGATTGCAAATGTCTTAAGTGACTTATTTTGACATTTTGTAAATCATTCTCCATCCAGAAGTGGTGGTGTTTCTTCACTGATCCCCTTGGCTGTCTTTGAGATGGAGACAGAGCCTCATTGCCCTTACTGGATGCACCCAAAATAGGGGCTGCAGCTTGCCATCCCTTGTGCTTTTACAGTCGTGGGTAAAAGAAAGTTTTCACAGGACTCTCTGCAGTCCTGTGAAAACTAAGCACACCTTTACTGCTTGCATAGGAATTAAGAGGGAAAGTAGCAGCCAGGCGCTGCTAATCAAAAGCATTTGAATAACTGATCAACGGCAAGTGTAACCACATGAAAGCAGATGTTTTTCCAGTTTGTGTCATGTGTCAGTTGTGTATCAGGCAGAGTGTGGACCAAAAAACATGACTTGGAAGGCAGGACTTTAACTCAAACAGCAGCTTTAATGGTGAAGTCTCTTTCATAAAATGCAAAATACAAAAACAAGGCAGGACTGGAACCAGAAAGGCAAACATTCAGAGACAAAAGGGAAAATACGTAATGAGGGCACCCACATCATGAAGGAGACCATGGCAAAGAACTGAGGGAAGCTGAGGGCTTACACAAAAATCCACATGAGGTGTGCAGTAAACTAAAAGTCTGACAGAAAACATAAGAACAGAAATAGAAAGTCCCAAACCTGAAAAACCTGAAACGCTGGGTCAAAAACCCAGGATCACGACAGCTTGCTGTTCTGGAGCATTGAGGTGTGTGTTCACACATAGCCACAATCTTCCCCCAAGGTAAGACCATGCAATTCTCAGAGAAATGGCAAAAAAATCAAGAGCTATATCTCACAGTCCACAGGCCTCAATCAGCATGTTAGAAATCATGACAGTACAATTAGAAGACAACTGAACAAGTATGGCTTGTTTGGAAGACTTGCCAGGAGAAAGCTTTTCCTGTCATGGTCCCAGGTCTTTGATCCAGCATTTCTATGCTTCCTTGTTTGTTTTGATGTTCTGAGTCTGAGATAGTGGTTGCACATTTTGGTTCTCATCATGGTGGTAATGCTTTTGTAATGCTTTTTTGTTCTGGCTATCCTGTTTGGGTTTTCTCTGTTTATCATTTTTATTCTCAGGCCTTCTTAGTTTAGTAACTTAACTTAGTAACTATTTTTGGTTATAGTTTTGTTTGTATCCTATTTTATGTTTCAATTATTATGCTTGCCCTGTATTCCTCTGGCCTTTTTGTCAAGTCTTCATCACATGTGCCCTGTGTTTAGTTTTCCCCTGTCAGTTTCAGCTGTGTTCACTTGTGTTTCCCACCTCCTTAATTTCCTGGTGTGTATTTATTATCTGAGTCTGCCTCTTTGTCATATCCTCCCTCCGTGCTGTGCTCTCCTTGGCTCTGTGTTTTCCATAGTTTTATGCTTCCTTGCTCCATGGTTTCCCTTTGATTCCCAGTGTTTGCATTCCTGGTTCCAACACTGCCATTGTTTATATGTGTGTTTATGGAAAACTTCAGCATTAAAGCTGCTTTTGGAGTTTAAGTCCCGTTTCTTGAGTCCTGCATCTGAGTCCAACTCTGCCTGCCACACAGCAATCCATGACATGACAAGACTGAGGCTATGTTGTCACTTTATCTACAGCTGTGTTGTTTTGCCTGGACTTCAGCTTCAGTTTGAAGAATGCTGGCTGGAGGGTGGACTGCATGTTGTCTCTCCACTTCATCCATCACAGTAACCAGTGACTGCAGTCATTTTATGTTGGTGACCCAGCCAGATTCTCTCTCAGCCTCTTCACTGACTGACTTCACTGTATCACTATGCCCAGAAAATCATTAGTTCCATATGCTGGTAATAAGAGTTTAACACATGCATGTTTGTCATTTATTCATAGTGAGTGAAGGGACACTCCTTGAGACAGTTTCTTTCTTTTAATCCAGTTAATTTGTACATGAATCCTTGTTGACTTTACCAGTTCTATTGTTTTGCAGTGCTAAGTCTTAATTTCTGCTGCAATGGTGAGGTCAAAATTCCACGTAAACAACATGAAAGCATTGGCTTCATCCTGACTTGTATCAGTTGTTCAGGCTGGTGGTGTAATGGTGTGGCACACCACACTTTGGGCCTCTTAGTACCAAATGAGCATACTTTAACTGCCTCAGCCTGAGTATTATTGCTGACCATGTTTGTCCTTTTATGACTAGAGTGTACCCATCTTCTGATGGCTGCTTCCAGCAGGACAACTTGTCACAAAGTTCAAACTGGTTTCTTTAAAATGACAGTGAGTTTGTTGTTCTCGAATGACCCCCACAGTCACCACATATCAACCCAGCAGAACACGTTTGGGATGGGGTGGAATGCAGTTTTATAGGTTACATAACTTTTTAAGTTAAAATTCTGAAAATTTAGTAAAGAGAAATTTAACTTGATGTACATATTCAACAGATCAACATGAACTTTAAATGGCTATTCATTCAATATCATATTTCTGACCTTTTGATAAATCGTCCAATATTCACTGTCCTTTGTGCTATGTTTTGCTTTCTGCCAGCACCCGATTCATTTATCTGGCTCTTTAGCTACTAAATGGCCCAGTGTTTGCCCCAGCTTTTTGCATCTATTATTTGTGTGCCTTTTGAGGCGGAGCATGCAGTAGCCTATGCAATGAGTTTTTTATTTTGATTTCTTTCTCTAAGAAACTGCAATTTGAAATGACACTGATGAAAGACAGGAGAAGGAACCATTTAAGTAGGAAAGTGTAAAAGCAAAATGATTGTTTTGATACAGCTCAGGGGAAATGCAGAGTCTGGTAACAATAATCACTGGTTGTGTCCATTTGCACAGTCCTTTTCAGTTGAATACATTCCTAAAGAAGATCAGTTATAAAACTTAGAATAAGCTAAATAATTTTAATTTATTGCTAAACAATCACAGCGTCAGTCCTTTACAAGTGATGATGCGGCACTGCAGTCCTGCTGGTTAAATGCTGGACTCTACGGCATCATTTTGCAGCTTTCACTGTCTCATTTTAAATGATAGGCTGCTTCACTGATGCACCTCTGGTTGGAAAAGCATACAACTGCACTGATGGATGAGCTCAGAAATGTTAATTGAAAGAAAAGAGGCTGCCACCTCCTGTTACAAACCCATATTATAATATAGTTATGATAAAACAAACAGGTCTTCTCTGCCCTGCTAGTCTTTTATCTCTTTGACCCTAATGTATGTTATCTATATCTTTGTATAACAGCTATTAATTTATGTAGGTTATTGTAATTCCCTCTGTAGGCACTGTAGTAAGTAATCGTCGGGAAGCATGTTCCATCGCCTACACATTCTCATATCACATTTGTATTCATCACTCATCCAATAAGCATGATTTCAGAGATCTCTGGCACTACATGGGACAACAGTGTCACCTATGGGCAAATGATAGATCTACAGCCCATCAAGTCAAGTGCAGTTTAGGTCCTGGACATTGAACAGGTGAAGATGTATTTTTACATCATTTTAAGCACTCTTGCACCTCATACATGCCACCTGTAAGATGGATAGAACCTGTGTTCTCCATGCACTGACATTAATGAGGCCAGACAGATGTCAAACAAACTGACATGGAGTTTAAAGGAACATGAAAGAAAAACGATTGTGAATAATTCATTTTTCTGTTGCACTTCTCATTACTGTAATTACACAGCCATTGTTCTTTGACAGGGAGGAAACGTAAAATTACAATTTAGGCAGTGAAATTGTCATTTGTAGCAGTAATTGACACTAATAAAATGATTTTTCCTTCTTTCCCCATGGAACATATGCTAATCAAAATGTGAAGTATTAAAGATGACACTAACAGGCGTGATAAGCAGTTAATGAAAGATGGGAGGCAAGTGGGACAGTAATAGACATACTCCAGCTAATAAGTTCCTGTTCATTAGAGCATACAACTGTACCCTCCTCCTGTCTTGTCTGTTTCTTCTGACTGACAGTTTTGACAGCCTTTCCTGTCAAAGGGAAACTTTTGACCGCATCCTCAGATAAAATGTTAATATTTCACAGTACCACTAAGCAAGTTATAATCCTCTTTATAAATGGATCAGTAGTGTACTATTATTGGAGGGTGACATAAGCCTCTACTTGACTCCGCTTAAAAATAGATGAAACTGTCTATAATGCCAGCATTTTGATGACATTTTCTTGAGTCTGGGAGGATGTCTTTGCTGTGTCTCACAATGTTGGAGGGCTGACTCACACAGAGTGGAGCTGAGATGACAGGCTTTGAGCGCTTCCCCTTCTGTTTCTCCAGCTTTTTCTATTCCCCCAAAGGACTTTTACATATGTCGACCCACATCCACCCTGAAAAAGCAGAATGAAGATCCATGAAATGAGATGACAAATACTGGGCTCTCCTTGTGACACGGCAAATGAAAAGTCTGATGGAGAGAGAACGAAAAGAAGGAGGTGCAAAGCAGGCTAAACGGTTGACTGTAATGAGAAGTGTGTGACTTCAGTTCACTGCTGACGGCCATATTAATCTTACTGCAATAAAATCTGGTCAAGCATTCACAATGGGAGGATACCGAATGCAGCTTAGGTCCCAAATTGCACCCTGGAGGCACTTTACCCTTTAAGAAGAGGATGGGAAAATTCTGCAAAAAATCCAGAAAATAGCACCTGTTTTACAAATAGACAGTAGACGGGCTGCAGGGAGGGTTAGATGCAACTTATCTATAACCTATGCAGATAGGGCAGTGTCAGAGGGTTGCAGGGAGATCAGCAGTGGTGCTTTTTGCCATTAGGACTGGAGTGATCTGGTGTGCAGATGAGGGGAACTCTCAGAGATAATCGTGCTTACACTGAATTCCCTCATTACCTCTGAGGCTCAGCCATGGGCAAGAGTCCAAGTCACACACAAATACGCATTCTGCATGTGCTCAGAGAGTGAGAGCTCCCAAAGTGTGCACAGTATGAACAGAGGCAATATGTTTATCATAAGGATCTGGGAAATGAGACTATTAAGTCAGCCTACTGGGATAATACAATATGCAGTTTAATAGTGCAATGCATGTTTTATTTGTGAAAAAAATTGAATATTAAGACTCTGAAGGGATTTTATATGATTACATGCTCAACAGCTCAATGTTACATAAGAGCAAATTAATTTGTTCAGCGTCACCTATCGCTTCCCTCCACACGACTCTGCTGAAGAAGCTCTGAGAAACCCCTGACATAGTTTGCTTTTGCTTCTCCCTGCTTCAGCCTATTATACAGTTCAACCATGTTCAGTCACTTCAATTATCAGCATGATACTGTGAGCGCCTCTGGTCCCAAGAGGTATTGCAGTAGTACAATGCTATAGATGAGATTTAGATCTCAGATCAAAGGTGTTACAATTTGCCCAAACTCTAATTGGCGTCAAGTAAAAATAGAATGTTTGAACCTCCTCTGATCTTTGTCAGTATGGGCCAACTGCAGATTTAAATGGTGACAAAGTTCAGTAAAACTGCCACCCCTTGTTTTTATACACATTTGCTGCTGGGAGTATAATATTTCAACTGTACAGTTTTCATTTGGAAATTCCTGCCCCGCTCATCGTTGATGTGAACTGGGAAAAAAAATGAACTAAACAGGACTAGCATGTTTTGAGGAATTTGACAAAGCAAACTTCAAAATCCACTGTCATACATTCTTCTTGTGTAAATTAGAAACAAGGTTTTGCGCTTTCTGTCTAACAGTATTTGTAAATTTTCAGCTAAATTAAAGATGATTTTTTTCCACGGTTATTTGGCAATTTCTTCAAAAATAAGTCTTGTGAATGCTGCAACAGGGAAATGAATGATACCTGACAGAAACGTACTGTAGTTAAGCAAATAAGTCACACAGATTAAAACTGCTCACTACTTTCACAGTTCTGCGATACTCACTGAAATTTGTGGGATACGCATGAAAGCTAATTGACACACGTCACTCGTTGCTCAGACACCTGAGGGCCACTGCATCTCATTAGATGGTATTTTTAGGAGATGATCAAAGTTGGACATGGTTGCAACACGTTGAGGCCATGCATAGCCGGAAACAAGTTTGTCTTAATAGTGATCATCACTCAGCGACAAATTTAATATGCAAATTCAAAGCTGAAAGAGGCCACAGAAGACATAGTGTAAAATTACAGACATTTGTAAACGTCTAACCCCCCTTAACCCCATTTTCTTACAGTTTTTCAGGCACACAGTTGCTAATGTTTCTTTGTCAGTTCCAGCAACTTTAAAAGAATAAAAGGAACAAATTCTCTCAGGCCCTCCTACTAAACTGTCAGCACCTCGTTCATCATGATGAAATAAAGCCAGCAACTGTTTTCCTACATAATAGCACGAGGGGAAGTTTCTCCAAGGTTAAACATTATTTTAAGAAACCATTTGAACTTTAAGCACTTAAACTTTGTGGCCTATTGACTGTGTTTGGATCCGTATTTGTATATATGTTTCCTCATGAGTGGAAGCTTTTCTGTTTCAGTAAGCTTTCGTTTGTGTGTTTGAGTCCGTGAGAAGAAATGGTGCCAACAGAGAATATAAAAAGTTTTGTCAGGTGTGTGTGTGGATCTGTTTTATGTCTCTGTGTGTGGGTGTGCATTATGCAAATTGTATGAGCCTGAACAGGTAGCCAATTGGAGGGGGATAAGGAAGTTAGCAGGATAAAAAACCCATTGTGGTGGGGCAGCACCTGCAGTTTCTACACACTTCTGTTAATTCCAAACTTTAGGAAGCAAAAGGATTCAGTTCTAAACGCTAGTACGCTAAACTATTGGAATCTCCAGAAACTATTGAAAGCAGATCTACGTGATACCTCTAACAGGTCTGGTCAGATCCCATTCTTCTGCTCTGGTAGGCTGCCATAATGGTTCTGAGTAATCAGCAGAGTTTTTTCAGTAATGAATGACTGCCATATAATTAACCTGAAGGCTCATTTCAAAGTCATGATGAGAATTCTTAAAATGCTGTAATATGCTGGTCTTTTACATTGTTTTTGTGAGGAGGGCTGTGCATCTGGTGTTGTTACTTCACTGTTTGTCTCTTGTTACAGTAGTTTTCAGGTATGCATTGGCTATGGGGTTACTATTGGCTGTAGTGTATAATTCTCAAAACCGAACCTTTGAAAGTTCAGAAATGTGCACATTTGCTCACATTTACCTCAAGAATATGAAAAATCCTTAAATCCATTTTGTGAAATGAAAGATGAAGCAAAAACAAAGAGAATTAACATTCAAATCTACCAAGTTAGTTTAGTTTTAATACCACAAAGCTTTGACTCTGACTTAAAGGGAAAGCATACAGTATTGTCAAAAATAAACACAATACTTATGTTAACTTATTTTTTGACTGTCGATTGTCTCCTTAACAAATCCAGTGCAATGATTTGTCACTGTGACTTAGCTGACAGCATATTGATCTATAACTGATTTTTTTTCTTTTGCACTGCTGCGTGCCAGTTGTATTGACAGAAACTATTTTCCACACCAGAAACTAGTCTCCTGTTAAGATATGTGCTTGGCACTAGTAGTACACAGTGAGGGTAAACACACAGCGCGAGATATTCAGGCTGATTGGCAGCTACGGAGATGATCTGCTTTGGCATGACGGCATGTGTGTCCTATCTTCTGGGGAAATAGAATTCAGAACTCTTGACTTTGGGTTGCTATAAAACTGTTTTGACAGATCTTTGAAAAGACAAATTTGCTTTACTATATGCAGATGTGTTGTCCTTGTGACTCAGTGTTTACTGAAGAAATGTGTGACAGGGCTTGGTGTCGTTTTGTTTATAACCTACCATAAAATTGCAGCCAAGGTTTTCCAGGCAACAGGCAAAGTACCGTGTGAAGAACTAATTTAATGTGTAGCCATTTAAAACAGGTATCTCATCATGCTAACCTTTGACAGTTTGATTATTATCTTCTAAGTCAGTAACATTTAGAATAGCAGTTCTCACACCTGCTATTCTAAATGTTTTAGAAAGATGTAAAATTTAAAGTACATTTGAAAAAAATAAATTCATGTCCCAAAACCTTTTTTTTTTTAAAGAATCCCATTAATATAGACAGCAGAATGTAGAGCAGTCATTTCTTTTAACAGCATTAATAACCGAACATGGTTGGAATTTTGTGTCTCATGTTCTGAACATTCAGAGGGCAACTCAGTGCAACAGTTACCACCAGCACTATGACTAAGCCATTGTGCACATGCAGCACAAAACAGTGGAGGTGCTGAAATTCTGACACGTTATTTACATGGGATGCAAATACACTTGTGGTCACATCTGAAACATGTCTTTATTTATTTTGTATATGTGTGCAGCGCTGACAACCTTCCAAAGGTAACTGCACCTGTGAAATATGAGTCCTCCGTGAGTAGATATCACACTAATAAATATCAACTCAACAGGGACATAAGCTGCTGTAATTGCATGGAATGATTAAGCAAAGTGTGCTCTTCGGTTAGTCTTCTGTTACTTTGCTTCAAAAACACTTACTGAGGAAGACACTACCAACAAGCGAAAAATATGATTACGCCGTCGATAAGCAAATTTAATTCTTTTAAGCTGTGCAAAAACAAATAGGCCTCAATTAAAATGCAAAACTCCACAGACCCTGTGTTCTCTAGCATGTCCAGTGCACAACTTGCACAACCCACCACCTGTGCTGACACAAAATTAGCTTGTTACCACACTTTTTAGTAGTGATTGTCAATAAGATTGCAATTTAATGTTAAGATTTGACAACACCTGTGGTTACCACAATAACACCAAGAAGGATGTATAAATCAAGACAGCAAAACATTACAAAGCAGCTACTTTCCAGATGGCAGTTAGCGCTATGGTGGCAGACACATTGAATTGAAACATTTCCTGTGTCTATACACAGCAGATATGTGAAACAGCAGCTGTAGCATTTTCTGTCTGCATTATTAATATATTACTTTATCTTTGATACAATGTAAAGAGGACAGTGTGTGTATTGATAGCCTGTGAGTCTGTTCTGGTTTCGTTAAGTAGATTAAGTCCTGTGTAAATGAGCTTTTGCTACGGAATATAACTGTAGAGGTCAAAGGCTCAAATTTTTTTATAGTTTGTCACCTTTATGTATGCATGTGTACATAAATGGTTGATATATCACTTTTTAATCCATCTATAGAGTGAATTACTATCCTACTGCCTCAGCCCCTGGGCCATGGTACATCTGAGTATAGAAGTTGCAGTATGAGTGTAACTACAACCACCAACCTCGACAGCCAGCTGACCACTACCTGGGGCCCTACTAACTGCTACCCTGATGGTGAGGACTATTATGCACACTAACACAATCATAATGAGGCCTACTGTATTCTAAAGACTCCAGTTCACTCAGTAGTTATAAAGCTGCAATCTAAAATTAAAATAATTCAACAATTAGCAGTTGATGTATTGTTTACCTGGTGAGCCCAGAGTGCTGAAACTCAAGGCGTGGAATTAGGAATACCCAACTGAGAAATAGTACCACAGCTTTTTCAGTAAACTGCTTTGCCAATTAATTGTTGACAAATACCTTTGCTTGTGGGACTCATGTTTCCGTCATCAGAGACACCTTTGCGTTCAAACGAAATTAACTCACTGATGTTAACAAAAGGCCAATTGTGTCTGTGCCTGCAGGTTCATCGGTGATGTCTGGTTACACGAGCCGTCTGTGGCCTCATGAGTCCCAGCCTCAGTTCTGGAGTAAGTACCAAGTGTGGGAGTGGCTGCAGCAGGTCATGGACATGCACCAAATTGATGCCTCCAGCATCCCCTTCCAAAACTTTGACATTGATGGCCATCAGCTCTGCAGCCTAAGCTACCAGGACTTCATGCGTGCAGCTGGCAGTGTGGGACCCATTCTCTTCCACAGCATCACAGAGCTCAAGTGGAGCGGTATGTCTAAAAAGTCTAAGAGAGAGGCTTAATGGGCAGCAGAGGAAGATGATTAGTGCCAACAAAAAAGAAGCTGGGTGATTCAAGTTGTGTATGGAACAAGGTCTTGATGATAAGTTGCTGAGAACGGATCGTAGAGCTGGTCAGGGGTCGCACTACATGCTGCTGTAGAGGGACGAAGGAATACTTAGAGTGAGGGAGATGATGGATTTGTTGTTTGCTCTTGCTAGAATGGGTTTCCTAACAAAGCACAGAGGGGGTATCAAGCTGAGAAACAAGCTGAAAACTGGTTCATCCATTGTTTTTTAATTGGAGTTAAAAAAAAAGAAAAAAAACAACGGGGGGGGGGTGCTTTGTTTTGTTTCTTAAGCCGAATCCTTCATCTATTGCCTTATATGATAACTGTTACGACTATATGTATAGAATGTGGCTAAGAGTAAATAAGATGATACAAATTTATGTAAATGATATGAGCACACCATATTTTATCTAGCATGTAAAGTTAATAACCTTTCAAGAGCAGTGCCGGTAGATCTAGCACAACAGGTTTAACCCTCCAGGTCACAAAGAAATTCAAGGTGAGCTAAACCTAGAGAACAGTTCTGCTATTGTTGTCTCTGACTGTAAGAAAGTAGCTCAGTTTCTTGGGATAAGGTGTCACATTTTAATACATTAAATATCATTCTCACACCGATTGTGATCACTGGGTATTATTACTACATATCACTATGAGGCTATGTTGGTTATCGAAATTTAGAATAAATTTCCCGTGTTGTTTTTTTATTTTTATTTTTTTGTTTGAAAATTGTTTGTTGCCGCTTTTCTGTTACTCTACCCACTTTTACTGAGAAAGCCAAAAGAGAGTGAGAGAGGGGAGCTTAATGAAATTTGTCAACCAATCCCCAAGTGTCAGCTGTTTTGAAAGTTGTGAATGTCATGCCTCTGTTCTAGAAATACAACATTGTCCTGTTTTGGTTTGTAAAAAATATGGCTGAATATACCATAAAGCAATATACCAGTTTTCGTGTCGTGGTGGCTTGAAAGGCTACCTAATACACAATTTGGGACTCTGAGTAGAGCCTAATAGGGTAATGGATTTTTAATGTCTATTTATGAATGTGGTGAGTCACCACTGGTGACTGAGAATTAATTCAAAGTTTATGCTTATATTTCATTTACTTTTATTTCCTATGTCTGCACAGGCCAGTACCATGTGGAAATAGGGCAGCTGGAAAGCAAACCTGAATGTAAGAGTCCTTCAGACAAGAATACACAAACATCAACAATGTGCTCATTGTGTTATTGCCCTAATTAATCCTGCTTCCTATCTTCTGCAGTAGACTACTCTTGTCCATTTCCAGATGTCAGCTATCCACCTGGAGGTACTGCTGTAATATTACTACCACTTATTCAAGTTTTCTTTATCACATACATGAAATATTAATTGGACTTCTTCTTTTAACTTGTCAACTTAGAAATCTACGATCCCTCGATTCATCCCCTTGCACCTGCTGCCTCTCCCAGCCCCTCTAGTCCAGGTGAGGGGCTGGGATTTATATTATAAAGAGTGCAAAAAACTGTGCGATTGAAACTTGAATATCACAAATATTAATACTTTGACGTCCCTTTCTCAGATATCAAACGGTCTTTCCCCCGTCCACATCCAGTCAAAAAACACAGTAAGTAATAGGAAAATGTTTTTTTATAAACAAATGAATTTTATTTATTTATTTACAATGCAATTTTGATGATTATTAATCAGCCGCTATCTACTTTTTTCACCAAAGACCCGAGGGGGACCCACTTGTGGGAATTTATTAGGGACATTCTACTGAATCCAGACCGAAACCCGGGACTGATCAAGTGGGAGGATCGGACAGAGGGGGTCTTTCGTTTCCTGAAGTCAGAGGCAGTGGCACAATTATGGGGCAAGAAGAAGAATAACAGCAGCATGACTTATGAGAAACTAAGCCGTGCAATGAGGTACAACCCCACACAACTCTCTTCCATATAGTCATTCACTTCTAAACCTTTTGTTTGCGTACACAATACTTCATGAACACAATGGCCACAGCTTGTAAAAAATGTTGATCAGGAAGAAATTCCACTTTACTAAAGCTTATAATAAAACCTGCTCCTAGAAAGAAAGAAAAACATAGTACTGTAGTTACCAAGAAATTTATTTAGAAACTTCAGATCCTTATTGTTGTCATTGAAACCTCAACATTTTAAACACACATTTCCCATTCCCCCATTGATGATTACATGGGAGTTTTTCTAAATGTTTTTACATTTCTCCCAGAAGAAAAGAAATGACCTCCTCTGAATGTGCCCGCCTGCTGCAGTAGTCACAACTTTATGTTCAAATGAGCCAATCTCTCCATCCATCCATCCATTCTCTTCCACTTATCCTGTTCAGGGTCGTGGGGTGGCTGGAGCCTATCCCAGCTGACATTGGGCGAGAGGCAGGGTACACCCCGTAGAGGTCGCCAGCCTGTCGCAGGGCCAAGGCGTGACAGACAACCATCCATACTCACATTCACACCTAGTGACCAATTAACTTAACCCCACGTCTTCAGACTGTGGGAGGAAACCCACGCAGACACGGGGAGAACATGCAAACTCCACAGTTTCCCAGAGGCCCAGGCCAAGATGGAATCGATATGACTAAATGGAATTAAAAATTTAGCTCTAAGTATAAACTCCAAAAGAAAGATGCCAGCCTTTATCTAAACAGAAAGTAAGCAGCACGTAAACTGTAAACTGTGAATTACTACAGGGTGAAAGAACCTGAATTGTCAGTGTCTTGGCAAGGACAGCAGAGCAGATAAGAACACAAAGCAGCTAAAGTGTCAGTTGACGTACAGGAGATGGAAGTTATTGGAAAGTACTCTGGATTTTATTGAACTGACTGGGGGAAAACGGAGACTGTTTGTTGTGATTTGGCGCTATATAAATAAAATTGAATTGAATTGAATTGAATTAACACAGACAGCCATAAAGCATTTCTTATGAGAAAATCAGTCAATCCAACTTAAGTGAAATATGAACGCCTTGTTTTAACATGCATTCGATAAACTAAAATGACTTAATTTTTCTGTCCCATGTGCTGCAGATATTACTACAAAAGAGAAATCCTAGAACGAGTAGACGGCCGCAGGCTGGTTTACAAGTTTGGAAGAAACGCAAGAGGATGGAAAGAGACAGAGAAGTGACAGTTTCATTAATTTATTTTCATTTGGTGTTGTGTGCTTTATTATAGCTTGCGTCGACTGTTGTTGATAAAGACATGTCTAAACTGTTTACATATAGTTTGTTCTGTCTGTTTTGTTTTTGCTTTGTTTTGTATTGTAATTCATGCCTTTGTTGTGATGCCGCACTGAAATATTCTTAATTGTGCCTTAGGAGGAGTCAAACCTGACATACCTTCACTTAAAATCTAGCTAAAAGAAAAAAAAAAAATAACAAAGCTGCACTAAAAAAAAAAGTCCTTAACTAATAAAAAAAAACTTTTTTTTCCAGAAGGTACTTTTACTAAGTGCCAAAGGAGCACATGGCAATATAGTGGTCAAAATATGTGTTGTGTGTTGAGTGTTTTTAAAATGTGAAGTGTTCTTTGGGAAGGATGATTATCAAAAAGAGAAAAAAAAGAAGAAAAAATACAATGGTAATAATAGTAGGAAAGCAACATGTCAAAAGTACAGTGCCGCATTGAAGTACCAGAATCCATAAACTAATGATAAACTAGAAATATTTACAAGAACATATTGTTATGGTTATTCTTTTTTTATACCTTTCATTGCACTGTCCAGAAAGTGTGTAAATGTTTGTGGATATTGCAAATAAAGCTTATTAGTGTTTTTATTTTATGAAAGTCAGTTTTTCAGAATTTCATGTGTTCAGTCTGAGATCCATCCATCCATTTTCTTCACTGCTTATCCAATTCAGGGGCACAGGGGGCTGGAGCCTATCCCAGCTGTCATTAGGCGAGATGCCGACACTCTGGACAGACAACCATTCACGCTCACATTCACACCTACGGCATATTTAGAATCGCCAATTAACAAGTATGTCTTTGGACCGTGGGAGGAAGCCAGAGTACCCGGAGTGAACCCAAGCAGGCTCAGGGAGAGCATGTAAATCCCATATAGAAAGGCCCCGGCCAAGCAGCAGATTTGAACCCAGGACCTGAAATTGAATTCGAGACTTTTAATCGATAAGAGTCCAATGAAATATTATTCTGGAGTTGATGATTAGTTATATAAATCAGCATTGCTTTTTTTATACATGTAAATCAGCATTTTGGCTTCAGTCTAGCACACAAACTGCAGCTATTCTTGCCCAGACTTGAACAATATTGATGGGCAACAGAGTGGTTTAGATCCACAAGTGTAAGCCTTGTAACCACTGAATCTGTTACAAGCTTGACTGTGAAAAGCCCTGCACTTAAAGATAGTGCTAGTAGTTACTGTTTTATCACGACAGTGCGAAAAGCCACGCAGCTAATTGTTTGCCACTGCATGCCATAGCTGCCAAGCTGGTTCCTGCAGGCAACTGACAAATGATGGGGCCTTGATGGCCAGCAAGATAAAAGCACTGCCAATAAAAGACTCTTTTCTTTTTGCGTGTGTTCGCAAGCAAATCCATGGCTAATCTTCACTTTGATTTATCTGACTTTTCCAGCCCTTCTTTACATAGTGATGGCTGACACCATGTTCAGTCATTATCTTTCCCAGTGGGTTCAAAATTTTCCCACTGCACCGCTGTATAGCTTTCAGTCTTGTAACTGTGCTCAGTAGAGGCGTTTCAAGGATATCTAGATGAATTAATGTATGTTGCATACAGACAGACTGCTCCTGATTCGACTGAAACAATAGCTAGTGATTGCCATATTGTTATGTTACATGATACGAGCAAGCAATGTAATTCAAACCTGAGTGCTTATCCATGACACCCCTTTGTTTATTTTCAAAGTTTTTTATTGCGAAATTACGCTTTAGTTTCTGTGGAGCTGCCTCTTACAACCTATGCATACAATCCAAATGCAAACAGAGCAGTACTGAATGTTCCGTTTATATGTTATAGAATCGGTTATAGTTTGTATATGGTTTCAATGCTTAAATAATGACAGGAAAATGGAGAATGAGATGTGTTGTAATGCCCGTTTAAAAAAATACCACATATATAATTACAGAAGAAATAAAAGATAACCAAAATGGATAATGTATATTATCCATAATGTATATTATCCAACTGTTACTGTTTTTCCTGTTCATATCACTAAGACTAAGTGCATTGTACATGAACGCTCACAAAGAGATGAATTGGGAAAATAATGAATGTAATGACTGAAAGCACAGGAATAAATCAACAGCTCAAATTTTGACTTAGTTTGATTTTATAGTAATACTAAGCATGTGAGCTGTGATAAGAGAAATGTTTGATGGGACTTACTGAAGATGACTGAGCAGTTACGCAAATGATGTTAAAATCATGTAATCTCTGCAGACAGGAGCTTGATTTTCCTAACAGACCACTGCCCAGTGGTCACAAATCCTGGCTTTACATACCTTTGATACTTTGGCATGAATAACACTGTATGTAAAGAGGACCAATGGGCCAGGTGGCTCCTAGAAGTCAATTGCAAGTATGAAAAGATGGCATATCTCATGAATTTAAGACTGCACCGTTAAACCAGTGTGACATGTATCTACAGGACTTAGTTCTAAGTCATCGTGCACTGGCAAACGAAAGCATTCCCACAAGCATGCACCCAAACCGGTTGTAACAGATCTGGGAAGGAAGAAAAAAACCAAATATGCACCTGAGGAGATATTTAATCCATGTGCTCACTTTAGCATCTTTTTTTTTCTTCACTTTTTTGTTTCCCAGACACACTATTATAACAAGAACAGTCCAGACAATTGTCTAGGAGGATGACAACAAAATGTATGTAGGGGTAGAATTATCTACTGGCCTCCTTGCACTGGTTTATGAGACAATGGCTGTCTTTGTTTGGCCAAAAACCAAATGCAGTACCTGCCCACGAATAGCTTTATCTCTTATAGTCACAAAATGATTTTCCAATTTGAATAAGCCAAGCAAAGGGTATTTTATTATTTAAAAGGGAGAACATTAATTCAATCAGATAGATGCTAGAGGAAGAACAGGGAAGTGATAAAAGATAGCTGAAGCATGGGCATGAAGACAGCGAGACGTGATTTTATGTCTGTATCCCATGCCAGCTAAGTGGGGCAATTGCGTGCTCTCAGTAGATACACTGGGCCAACTTATCAGGACGCCTTATCATTTTCGTCTCATACTCAAATGGACCTGTGAGGCGTTCAACCCAAACTGTGAGTTGGACAGATTAGTGCTCTGGTCATTAATGCAGCCTCACTTTTTGGGAGTGGGGCCAGTCTATCTATCAGTCTATTACCCATTTAAAAAAAACACACACCAGATCATAGTCCTATGATAAGAAAAGAAGGTAGGACTTAAAATACTGAAGAATTGAGAGTAATTAAATAAAACGAATTTTTTGTTCCTGCATTTGCATGAGACAAAACCATTTCTTAAGTGTTTGTTCATATTTTTTTTTTGCCGTAACTAAAAACACGAGGAAGTATTTGTGAAAATGCAGAGCTGATTTGTTATACCAGTATTGTATGAAGCCAGTTTCCTTCCCAGATTTAGGACTTTCCGTTAATGTTTCTTTCCCCGTGTACATTTGACCATTAGTTAAACTTGTAATTTCCCTGTTTCAACACAGTATCACAAAAAAAGGTCAATTTTCATATTGTCACATGTGCACATTTTTGCATAAAATGTGAAGGTGTAATGTGTTTGAGTTGAAATAATGAACTAAAGTATGTTAAATTAATTCTTTCCACTGTTTCACAGAAAGATAACTTCATATGAATGGCAATTAACCATAGCATACATTTACATGGTTACTAAGTAATTATTTTATTGAGTAAAGACACAAGATTTCTTCCATTCACACAAGGTTCATTTGTCTTGGCTATTGGAAATGGAATTGTTCTTTATCCTTCATCAAACCAAAGTGGAAAGATGATTTGAACATAAAATTAGCATAAAAACCAGCACTACCAGGACTGCAAAATCAAAACAGCTAAATAAAATCATTCATGATTACCCCTATTATTTACATTTCTAATTTTCCTCTTATAACATGTTGAAATCTCATGAAAAGAACTGCTGGGTCCAATAGTCACACTGATATGATATTTACCCAGAATACTCATGATACCGTCCTGGACACAGTTCATCACACGCAGCACAATTGAGATGAACGACAGATGATAACGAGCTTCAGGACAGATCGGGCATGTCATTTGTTCATTTGCTGGATTCTTTTTTTCTTTTCAGAAAGGTTGAATTTTACATTTACTTGAGTGTTACAAAAAAAATCTGTTTTTAATAAGCTGGAGTTTTGAACAATAACTCCATATTTCACAACAGGCATACCAAGAGCAGAAACTTCTCCCAAGGCAGCTCACTCTCTCGGCAGCATTTATTTTTAAGGGAACTGTATTGCATTTTAGCATTTATAATATTGATAGTATTGTATTTTGTATATATTAATTTTTTTCCTTGTTCTTTTCAAATGTATTTTAAGAAGTTTGTAGTGCATTCAAAATCAGATAAGGGTAGCATGAATGATGTTTACTTTGATCACACAAATGTTACATAGGAGTAGGTAATGGTTTGTAGGCATTCATTTGTGAATAACTAACTTGAGCTTATCGTATAATATTATACTACAGTACATTTCTAACTAACTAGACAACTCATTCTCTTTCTCCTGAGAATATTTCTTTGAAGATATAATTAATTTTGAAACGTAAAAGTGAGATCAGAGGTCAAATGGGACATGATATTTGGATTGCAAACAATAATGGGTTATTTAGTCCCAAGCATTTGAAAAAAAAAAGGTGATCCGACCTCTTTGGGTTTGTGAAGATGATTCACCTCATCCAAGAGGCTTTCAGTTCTTCAGTTGGATAAAAAAAAACTTTAAAAAGTCCAGTCGCTTTTTTTTTCAAGCTCTTGACTATCATGGCCTGGATGAGTATCATTTCCTAAATGTTGCCAATACAAACAAAGCCATTTCATTTTAATCACAGTTTTAAAGATAAAAGGCATTTTATCTGTTATCTGCTGTCTTTGTGTATCTTAGGTTAACTGGCAGTTCTAAACTGGCCATAGGTTTAAGGGTGAATGGTTATCTGTCTTTCTGTGTTAGCCCTGCAAGACACTGGCGACCTCTCCGGGGTGTACCCTGCCTTTCTTCCTATGACAGCTGGGATAGACTCCAGCTCCCTTGCAACACTCACCCAAGAACAAAAGAGAATGTATGGATGCAACATCTCATTTTTACCATCCAAATAAACATTTTGAATAATATGTCCTTATCAAAGTTTCCTTTATTAGTCATTGTATTAGTCTTATGTAATTGTCTTTAAATGTATGTAGCTGGAATTTAATATGTGCAATTTATGTTAGTCTTGTCCAAAACTGTCTGAGTAACTGAGAAAAATGCAACACGGACACATTTTGTGGAAGGCTTTTCTGGACAGTCTTCCATAACGACATCAAGTGTTTTTATAAATAAATTGATAATTTATTTAGTGTTAAAAAGAAATAATGCTGTGGCAACAGGAATGAATTGAGTAGTCTCAGCCTGGGTATTATCATTTAGTATCCTGCAGGCTCTGCACAGATAACTCTCCTCACCTAACAGTGCCAAATGGCACTTTCAGGACGAGCCTTACCATTTTCACATGCTACAGCAGAGGGCAGTAATTAGTCTCTATTGGGAAGAACTACACTGCAATGGCGCTCGAAGGACCAATATAGGTAGGTTCTCTTTGCCTGCTCGTTAATGTCCAAATGAACTCAAAATAAGCTTTTCGTCCTTATTTTTTTTTCATAGCTCAGTGCCAGTGTTTGGACGTTTTCTGTTCTTCTGTGGATTTTATTGTAGGAAACGATTTTGTCTTCCTTCACACACCCACCCCCACCCCGCCTTTTTTTTTTTTTTTTTAATCGTCAGGCATCTGTATTGACACGTCCTGCCGACGGAGGACGGTAACATGGCGGCCTCCTTGCGTCTGGGTCGTCAAGGAATGTTATTTGGCCTCAGGTTGTCTAATTTTAACAATTTTTTAAGATCCACACACCAATGGCAAGACCAAGTCAGGCACTTCTTTCAGTCACCGTGGGTACTTGGTAAGTGTTGACGGCTTACTATGAAAATGGCTGGTGTCCTTCATGTGTTGACAATCGCTATCGTCACCAGCCTTTATGGTGCAACGTTAATTTGCTCTCGTTCGATCGTGATACTGTATGACAGGTGACATCAGTGTTGGTATGAGTATTAAACGAAAAAGCGACTGCTTATTTGTGCAATTGACGTTATGAAAAGCTGCTGATGCTGCTTTATAAATCACTTGTATTCTCTTTCATCTTTGCGTGCAGGCTGCAACCACTGTTACTTCACTCCCTGTAAGACATCCTTACATCATTTCATCCTTATGCAATAGCTCCAGGACGATCATTGCCCCATCTGGGCCGTGCCACATTTGCAGCAGTAGCATGTAATAATAGGAAATAATAATAATATTTTAAACAGAGTGCTAGCAATGAAGCTAGGGTTAGGAGTGGTGAGGGTAGATCAGCCATGCAAAGGAATGATCAGTGCACAAGAGAGGCGAAGAAGAGAGTGCAGGCGGGGTGGAGTGGGTGGAGACGAGTGTCAGGGGTGATTTGTGACAGAAGGGTAGCAGCAAGAGTGAAACTGAAGGTTTAAAAGACAGTAGTGAGAGCTGCTGTGAAGTATGGCTTTGGAGACAGTAGCACCAGCAAAAAGACAGAAGGTGTGCATGAGAAATGTATATGTCAGAGGGACGTGCGTTCTCCAAGATGACAACGCTCGCCCCCGCAGAGTGGGGTTTATCAGCGGCTACTACAGCATTAGTGGAGAGGATGGAATGGCCTGCCTGCAGTCCTGACATCAACCCCATTGAACACTTGTGGGACCACATTGACTGACTTTTGACAAATGCTGGTTGAAGAATAGGCTACCATGCCAAAGCAGTGTATGACTAAGCTGGTGACTAGCGTGAGGAGGAGGTGCCAGGCTGTTGTGACTGTGTGTGGTTTTTCCGCGTACTGCTGACGGTCCTGTTTGTTTAAAACAAACAAACAAAAACACTGTTTAATTGCCAATTGTTTCTTCAGACTTCGATCACCCAATACATGAAACCAAGCAAGAGTCGATAGCAGAATAATTAGTCTGGAATTGGCAGAGAAGATTTTCATAGTTGCTTTTTGTTCTAAGTTTAGTGTGTGTGTGTGTGTGTGTGTGTGTGTGTATTTGAAAATTGTCACCCATCTGTTTGTTTCTCTGATTTCAGTAGTTATTGCACCTAAAACAAACAAACAAGCAAAAATAAAATAAGCTGTTTAAGGTGTCGCAGATGCACATAATAGCCAGTCACGTAACCGACCAAGCGGCTTCATTCCAAACTATTCTAGTCAGCCAACAGCAAGTATGCACAACCGCAATTTTCTGGAGCTAACACAGTCGAATGAAATACAACCGTCATTCCTGGTCTTAATTAAATTTTAGGTTCCAGTTATGGCACGTAAGCCTGCCAACAATGACCTAAAAAGTGTTTGTCAAATCTGTGTTAGATATGAATGTACAGCTTTACTGCTTTTTATATCCATATTAAGGAGCTCATCTGGACATGTTCAGAGATATATACAAAAGGTCCTTTTGCACAAGTTTTTTTTTTTTTGATCTTGCATGGTTTTCATGTTTTTTCCATTAAAGAAAATAGAGACCGAAACAAAGGGTATTTATTTAAAGTAAGCTGGACTTAAAAATCCAGTATCTCCACTACTGAAAGCCATTTTACGGTGTGCAGGCAATGCACGCAGACTTTAAACTTTCCACTGTGAGCCTATGATTTTGAAAAGTTATTCAGCTGGTATGCAAACATTATTCTTTTACAGTGAATCTCAAGCAGAAGTAAAACTTACCAGCATGTGTTTTGGGACAAAGAGGGACTTTTAAGATGAAGAGGGTCAAACGTGAGCAGACAGAGTTTCTGTTTTTGAGTATGGAACCAAAACATATGATTACAAAAGATTTGACAGTATATGAATACACTACTCTCCCTTGCACATTGTCATTTTGCCACATTGCCAAATATGCAGCAGATGGCAGTAGCACACAGTTTGGCCATAGACCACACCACATGAAACAAAGGCAGCAAACTTTGCAAGCCACTTAACACCCTTAATTAAAAATCAAATGCACCAAGAAATGTTAATCTTTGCCTTTGTTTGACTTTTACTAAATTTATCCAACTTTAATCAGTTTAAGATAAAAGCATTCTCACTAATGACTGTATTTAGTAGCACCACTGAGGTAAGAAAACTGCCCAGTTTTGTAAGGTTAATTTCCAGTGCACAATGAAAAATTGGGAGACATATTGAAATTGCTTTTGCTCTTAAACTTATTTCACTGATTTAATTTAGGTTCTACTGTGAATTTATATGAACTGTGAATTTGCATGATGCATCAGGAGTCAGTGGCGTGGTCTTATTGCTTGCTTGCTGCTTTCAGTGTTTTGTTTTACCTGTTTTAGGTTAAATCTTGTCTATTACCAGACATGCTCAGAGATATGAACTTTTTTCACCCTCCAGCCCCCCCCCGACCCAATCGGGTTGCCCTTTTTGCTTCATCGTCATCAAATATTTATCATACATAAAATTTTGGTTTATTGTAAATTGTTGCAATATGTGTGCAGACAAGACGAATATGTAAGACATTTGTACCAGTTGTACCATGTTTGAGCAGTAAATCTAATGTTGGTTGTGTATTCAGCTTTACCACCATATGTAGTAAAGTGGTGATGCTGCTGGATCTTGGATTTATGCTTTCTTTTGGGAGCCTGGAGTTCTTGGGTGACCTCTGGCCTTCTGTGTAACTACGGCTGGTGACAGCTGGGGACTTTGATGGTGGCTAAAAAAGGCACACAGTAGTACGAAAGCCTCTGCAGCCTCTGGTGCAGTGTCATCTAGGAGCACAATTGCAAAAGTGATATGACATCATTTTTGTAGTACCACTGTCTCTTGTGCTCTGCTGCTGCGAGTTGAACATATTGACCCCCCCCCCCCCAAGGGCTTTGTTCCAGCCAGTCAGTGCTACTTCTGAGCTTGCTACTCAATGTATTTTGACATTCACATATTTTAGATGAAGTTGAAAAACCTAACTGGAGGGACTAAATAGTTTTTGGTTTTGTTTTGCTTTTTGGGGGGTTATTTTGTATTTATTTATTTTTAATGTAAACTTCATAAATCCCTTGACATTATGTCTTCTTTTAAATCATATGTTATTCTCTTTCTGTCCTCTAGGTGTCAGCCCACTCAAAGTGCAAATGCCTGCTCTCTCTCCCACCATGGAGGAGGGGAACATAGTCAAATGGCTGAAGAGGGAAGGTAAAAGGAAACACATGTTTACAAAAGACTTCATTATGGCACATTTGTATGAACTTCTACTGTTTATTGAAATGTATTATCCAAAGGGACAGACACTTCACTTTACTCGTACTTATAATGTCCTTCCCTGTAGCGCTTATGTAAATGTGAATGCTCACTTGGATTCCAAACATATTCAGTCCTTAAAGTAACTGAGATAGACCTGAGCAGTGGTGCACCTGAGGGCCTCTCGTGACTAATCTGTTCAAGGACCAGCAGCCACTATCTGTCACTGCTTCGCAGCTGCTCAGCCAGGAGCCTTTGCCACACACTCATTTATCAGGAGGCCAGATGCTGAATTCTGATTGGCTTCTCTGCTGTGTTGCTATGTGTCTCTGTGACTCAGGGTGAAATATGTGTGTGTGTAGTAAGAAAGGAAAGAAAAGAAAGATATTATTTGAGAAAAATGTTATCAAGAATACTAATTTCTTGCTTTTTTTATTGCAGTTTGAGAGTGATTAATTCAAAAGACTATATAACATAATTTGTTTATTTACTCAACAGTGATGTTTTGTGTGAAGAACTTATTGTTGCATTGAAGTAGATGGCTCATATTCCAGCTTCTTGAATTGGTATTAGAACAGGACATCTACCTGAAAGGGTCAAATGAATACTATGTTGTTGTTTTTTTTATTCAACGCACTGAAACAAAATTAAGAATTTAAGTTTAGGAAAATTATTTTTACAGGTAATATTCTTGAGTCAGCCACAACTTTAAAACCATGACAAATATATTGTGTACAGTGCTGTGCAAGTTTTTAGCCACCCCGCATTTCTTTACATTTTGCTAGGAAAATGGGAAATATATGCAGCAATTTTTTGAAATGTGCAAACAACATAAATGGAAATACAGTATATAAGACGGAAACAGTTTGTTCAATTCTAATGAGTTTGAAGTCAGTATTTGGTAAGGCCACATTTATTCTTCAACACAGGCTAAACTCTCTTGGGTTAGCTTTCTTCTAATGTCTTTAATTCGTCTTCAGGAATAGTTCTCCAGGTTTCTCGAAGGACATTCCAAAGCTTTTCTTTAGAGGTTGGTTGCCTTTTGTTCCGTCAAGATGATCCCATAGTGCTTCAATAATGTTGAGGGTCGGGCTCTCGGGAAGTATGATTTTGCTGCACTGGCAATGTGTTTGGTATCATTGTCCTGCTGAAAATTGTCATTGCCAATGAGACGGATGGTATTGCATAGTACATCAAAATCTTTTCTGCATTCATGATGCCATCAATTTTCAAAAGATCACTGACGGAACATGACATGACAGAGCCTCCACTGTAGACACTCTGTGTTGTCCCTGATCCTCTGTACAAATTGACAATTTGAGCCAAAAATTGCAAATTTGAATTTCTAACTTCATAAAGCCTGTGGCCACTGATGAGGGATACTGTTTGTCTCCTGTAGATACTTTTTTTGGAGTGCCGCTTATTCTTTTGTCCCCCACTTGTCCTGTTTCCTCACATTTTTAAGGACCCAATGCACTCTATGCCAAGATATAGCAAGTTTTTGCTAATACCTCTTTGGGACTAACCTTGTTGGTGCAAAAATGCTATTTTATGCCTGTCAAACTGTTACTGTTGTGTTTTTGTGTGTGTGGGGGGGTGTGAGTTGTACATTCAACTGAATAGATGGGGAAAATGTGTTTTTGTGACAGACTGCTAGTAGAATAGTGCCTAAAAATACAATTTAAAATTGGTTCTTTGCTAAGGTGTGTGTTATATGTAGACACAACACTGGTTCATCCCCTGAGTTAGGTGTCTTTTTTTTATACTTGTATGATTCATAAGTCAGAGTTAAGTGGCTTAACAAACTAAGAGCAGCCAATGTCCAAAGTAAGATCATTGCATTCAGTTAGAACAACATGAACACCACACCACATTTCATACACAAAGATATATTGAAGGCATTGTACAAAAAAAATTACATAACAAATCAAAATGGGACAATTCAGCACGCAGACCTATATCCATCTTCTTCCACCTATCCAATTCAGGGTCTTGGGGAAGTTTGATCCTATCCCAGCTACCTTAGGCCACGAGGCAGGTCAACAGGGGGTTACAGAGATAGACAACCATACATGTTCATATTCACACTTAGGCCAATCTAGAATGCCTTGCATGTCAGAGTACCCTTCAAGAAACCTCGCGAACATGGGGAGAACATACGAACTCCACATTGACAGGCCTCAGTCGGCCAGGTCTTTGATTTGAACCCTTGCTGTGAGGGAACGGTGCTAACTACGGCATCACCGTGCTGCCCTACATCTACATACAGTTGAAAATGTATAAGCTTGATTTGTGTACTTCAATGCGTCTGCACCACTGACACTCCTGGCTGGTGGTAATATATTTTAAGCTTGTCCTTCTATGCATCCCATTCTAGTGAATGCTCAAATTTCTGTGGATTTGGCACAGACGTTTGTTTGATTAAACAGATCAGCTAATTAGATTTTGATGATCAAAGATCGCACTCACTGTGGATATAACTCAAGAATTAATTTGCTGCTTCTGACAATACACAATTTCTAATAGGGTAATTTATGAGGTTATTACATTTTATATCTAAGAGGTCAGCTTGACTGTGACATCATAATGTCCTGGAAAAAAAAATGCTGCCACTATTCAGCACAATATCTGAAAACAAAAGAGAAGATGGTGACAGCGTGTTTCACAGTTGTTGGATACAGTTGCTTACACTAATCTTAAAAAAAATCTTTAAATGCTTTACAACATATATAATGTAACTTTGGACATACATGGATGTAAACTGTAATATGAGGGGTGGTGGATGGATTCGACAACAAGGCAGCAATGCTAGTTTTGTCATTATGTCCACTGCATTCTGGTAGAGCAAAGGTGAAAATGCCTGGGGTTACCTTTTTTAATCTTTATTAGTACACATCACATCTAACCCCTGGGGGGGTCACGTGCTTTTAAAACCTCGTACAAATCCAGTCTGTACTTGCTCTCGGGGGCTTCCAACATCAATACTCCCTCTGCTCTTCCAGCCTTCCCCCCACCTCTCTTCAGCTAATCTTTAACCTACCATATGTTTGTTTTTGTTTGTTTTGGGTTTTTTTTTGCTTCCAACAAATAATCCTACCTGAAACAAATCTCAAACAAAACATATATCTTTTGAAATTAAGAATTAATTTGAGATTTTACAAAATGCTGTTGTAGATCCTGTTCTATTTTCCTAATGTTTGCAACACAGTGATGTAGCCTCTATTTAAGCTGATTGAAATGTGACCAGATGTCAGATTTGAATAGCCATTGGCCTCTAGCTTATAAACCTTATCTCTTCTTTGCATGATAGCACAGAGATATTACGAAGATTCGCTCATATTGATCCAGGTCTTGACCCTGTCCATGAAATCGATTGACTGCAAAAGCTGTTTGTTTGTTTGTTTCCTTTTCTCTTTTGCCAAAGAACCAACAACATTATTTTTTCTTTCTCCTCTGGAAGTCCATTTTAGTTGTTGCAAAAAAAGCAGCATCTTCTTAGGCATTTGAGCATAAAAGAACCAGTGGTTCCTAATTGCTATCCTCTTTCTTTGCCAATCAGATGATAATATATTCCAGCTCTTTCATGGAGTGGACTAGTAGAAACCTACTGGGATAGGCAAAGATCTAGCATTCTGACAGACTTGCTGCGTTTTCAAATCTCTCATTCTTTCCCATGAAACATTGATCGGGTCCTTCGTTTGATATTCAATCTAAAGCCACAGCCACAGATACTTTTCTGCATAACCTTTATGTCTCTGCAGTGCAATTCCTTCATCTTTATGGCAACTAATGTGTTCTATGTGTGTTCAAAGTGCTCCTGATGATTATGATTCATGAATTTACAGTTTCAGATAGAATGAATAATTTGCACTTCTACAAAGGTTGGAAACACCACCATGTATTGAATTTGGTGTTGAAATGCCAAACAAGTGTTTATTTTGTTTTTTATTTGAAAGTTCTCAGACGTGTTTGTTTACATCTTCAGGTGAGGCAGTGGCAGCGGGCGATGCCCTTTGTGAGATTGAGACCGACAAGGCTGTGGTTACCATGGAGTCTAATGATGACGGTGTCTTGGCAAAGATATTGGTGAGTGAGCAAAAACACACCCAGACCTGGTCTGCCAGAGATTATTAGAAAAGGGAATTTATTTACAAAGAGCAGGCATACTTGGGCCTTGGGTATGGTTTCGTTACATAAGTTATGAAGTGGAAGGTTGAAGACGTGTTCAGACATTGGATATTAAACGTGTGCAGTTAGTAGTGTGGTTATGTTATGGAATCTGTTTAAATGAATGTAGGATGTCGTCGTCTTTCTGGGCTCCTTCATTGCCTGTGCTAATTGGCTGTGCTCGTTAAAGAGCTTTCTCCTTACAGTGTTAGCAAAGCTTTGACGAGGTGCCTTCTCTGACAAATATTTCTCCCTTTCCACCCCCTAAGTCTGCTAGTTGTTTGAATTTTTAATAAGCTGCCAGAGACCAACGATCATTTGTCTTTCATCAGTACTCCACCACATCTTTTTTTTCCCCCCTCCTTGAACAGCAAGATAAAGATATTTTATCTCTCTTCCTTTATGAATACGTGTTAATGATGTCATGACTTGACTCAGAGGTCATTTTCCAGTCATTTGAGCAAAATTTCCGATCCTCACTTAATTTAAAAACTTGTTTCTGTATGTGCACAAAGCCCAAATCACTGCTTCCTGTCCTAAAGAGTGCCTTATGTAATTTATACAATATGTTCCCTGGCTGTGTAATTTTGGACATGCTCATGTTGTGATGGTGCCTGAGTAGAACAGAGTTTAATTAGGCAATGCTTCTGTTTATGAAACCACAGCGAAAATAAACACACAGCCAGTTCTCGCAAGCAAATACACTTATAAATATACACTCAGATACTCTGACAATGAAGAGTCTATTATGTGCTAATTTGTCCGTTGTGAATCTTATTTTTATAGGCATTTTTTTTCAGGTCTTCACTTGTTTGCACTTTTTCACATTCCCTTACTCCATCATTCTCTTAGCTACTGTGGGGATGAGGTAGTTTCCATAGCAACCATCCAAGAATTGTGGGTTGGGGCTTTAGCTGGCAGAGAAAGATGGTCTACATTAGATAAGCCCCCAAGCTGTCTTCCTCGCAGTCTGTGACAGAGAACATGTGTACTGGAAAAACTAGCAGGCATTGGCACTGTTTCAGAGATTTGTATTTGTCCCCTTACATAGCAAGGCAAATGTGGCATCCACTTTGTCTGGGTCAAGGTGCATAAAGCCTTAGTGGTGTAATTGTGGCTCTCCAAGCACACAGTAGGTTTCTGATTTCCAGGCTACTGTAATTATCTGCATCTGGCCAAATGCCTGGACAGGCTTCAGCAGACATGGAACTTGTGCTCTGCAGGGTTTATTTATGGGGGTCAAGTACTCCTATGGCACACTACCAATTTCCATCCATGGCTCATGGAGGATAGGGAAGAGGAGATGTATCCTGCTCATATTGTGATATCAAACACTAGCACCATGGATTACTGTGTCTTATTAAACCCTTTCTGCTTTGCACCACCCTGACCCTAGGACGTCAGTCTGAAACTCAATCAAGTGAACAATAAGTCATCGACTTGTGAACTGACAAATATTTTTGAAGATCTATAAATGCAGGTCAGTCCCTGTGTTGAACAAAATGAAAGTATAAAAGGGCCTCAAGAAATTAATTTAAAGCTGGCAGATGGTATTTAAAAGTCAGTTAGCTGGTGACTGAGAAAAGATTTATAGGAAGATTATATATGAATCAGTGAATTGATGCTGATGTCCAAAGCACTCTGCGGTGGTAACCTGTCAGTTTCCCATTTATCACCCCACCCCTCCACCCCTGATCTTCATCTCCACATACTGTCATCCAAGGGATCAATTTAAATACCTAAGACTATGTGCTATGTATAAATGACAAACCTTGTAGAATTATTCACTTATTCTTATATATGGATTTAATATAGCCTGTGTAGGCTGTGTGGAAAATGCTAAAGTGAATTAGTTGACAATCTCTGTTTTCTTCAAGAAATGTAAGAAGTGAATTGTTGTGGGGTGGGATTAAAGTCGAGACTTTACTTTTATGGTGCAGCTGTACGCAAACCGGTTTACAAATTGGCAACAGAACTACTCATTATTTTGTATTATTTTATGATTTTTGTTATTATCGTTATTTTCCCTCTTATCCTAGTGGCAATGAAATATTCCTTGGCAAACTGATAACAGCTCATTTAAAATTATTTAGTGCACTCACATAATTGCAATGTGAAATCAAAAATACTTCCTTGTACAGTGTAACAAATCCATGATTCCTGTTGTATAATTTCAGTTGTTATGGTTCCTAGACAGTTAAAGCTACAGATTGCCTTGGTTATTGTTAGGAAGTTAAGGATGGACAGAGTAAATGAACTGACTCAAGCAGTGAGTTGCTGAATTGTGTGCGTGTCTGAGTTTTATGTGCAAGTGTTTATATGGGACTGGCAGGCTGTTGATAAGTTGAAGGATGCAGCTGCAATCCTCTTTGTGCTTCATTGATCAGAGACAAACCTCGTCTTACTCACTAAACAAGAGCACTTTCATTTTTTTATTTTATTATTTTTTTTACCTGTGTTTATGTTCTCCAGCTTCCTTTTACAAGTAAACTGCCCATACACTGTACGATCAGAGGGTCCTGCTGAGCTCTGTGTTCACCTTCTGCTGTACACTGTGTATGCTCAAGTCAGTATAGCTTATAACAATTCACTAACAACCTGAAAGGATCATTATCAGGTAATTTATATAAAAAGCTTTACAGTTCTAACATCCAACAACTGTCATTTTGAGATTATTTTAACTGAACTGTTGAGACTCTCTAGGGGCTTGTATTGTTGTATAAAAAGTCTGGTGTTGGTTAAACCTCAGATTTTGTAATCTCATTAGCCTTGCTGATAGGTTCTAGAGAAGGTCTCTTAAGAGCTGTATTTGAAATGTACTCCCCCCCCCCACAGGGCATCAGTGAGTCTGTTTCTGCAAAATCTTGAATTTTGCATTCAGTGACACCCAAACAGTGCCATTGTAAGCTGTAGACATGAATCCAACAGGCACCACATTTTTTACAGACAGTTTACTTAGTTTTGTAATAGAAGCAGTATGAAAGAGAAGTAACTAAAAGAACCAAAATAGCCTGAAAAATAAAACTTGATTTGTGGTATTGGAGATAAAATGCATATGTGCTATAGCTGTGAGAAACCTCCCTGTGGCAATTATGCAATCGCTCCTAGTAGAAACTGTCACAGTCCCATTAGATACAAGTGACTTACCTGTTATGCTTTTTTAAGCCTTAAATAATGGATTGATTGATTGCACTAAAATTCCCATCAAAGACCTAATTAATCACTTTGTATAACTCTTAAATATGATTCTTTCCAAATGTGAGTTAAAAGGGAAATGCCTTCAAATATATATGCACCAAGACCAACCACAAAGTAACCCCCTACGCCTGGCCACTGCACATTTCCATATCACCTCTTTAGTAAAACACAACAGTGGTATTAGTGCCATGATTCCTTTGATTGCAGACATATGTGGGCCATGAACATGACATGAGGATATAAAAGCAGCAAAGAATGATAATTTAACTTGCTTGGAGTAAGGATGGAATGATTCTGTTTGCTTAAATGTATATAAACTTAGTACAAAACGTAGGAAAATTTTTATTGGGTAACAACAAAGGCAATAAACCTTATATTGTTGGAAAGCCCGTTTATTTCCCTTTAAATGGTGCCACATTTGTAAGGAAGATGCGGTTGTGGGTTGAGCAGCAGAGTTGAGTATGTATCCTGTGCCCATGAAAACATAATATAACCGCACTGGCTGACTTGGGGCAAATGCTAGTTGTGTTTGGGCTAGGATCCCACAGCAGTGTATGACCAGGATGAGGAGGAGGTACCTGGCTGTTGTGGTTGTGTGTGGTTCTTCCACATGCTGCTGAAGCATAAAAGTATACATTGTTAAACTAATAAATTGTTAAATTGCCAATATGTCTTGTTTCTTCAAACTTCAATCATCCTAACCAATAAACGACACCAAACAAAAGTCAATAGCAGAATAAGTTGTTTGGCAGCAGGAGGAATTGCAGTGGCTAGAAAAATACCATTAAATTCACAGCTAACTACCAGTTGTGGAACAAGCCATTGCACTAGGCTGCACGTCTGCATCTGGTGAGGTATTTTGCAAAACACTATTTAAATACATTGCGCAGACAAGAATTTTGGGTCAGTTATCCAAATAAATTTCTGCTTCTAAATTTGAAACAGTATGTTCTTTTATTTGGCATACAAATTATAAAATATTCTCTTCTCATTATTTTATAGGTAATCTGGTTGTGTAAGGATATCAAAGTAATTGTGGAAAAACTTGGTGCAATCTATATATTTTTACATTAAAAAAAAAATGTTATTGAAGACATGAATATCTGTGGAATTTTATAAAATATTATATTCACTGGAAAAGCTCTTTACACAGATCCTGATCCTTCCACTGGCCAACCGGAGCACTGTACCGGTCACTAAATATGAAGGATACGGCAGAGGATAGGCTAAATGTATACTTGCATAAAGTTTGTATGAAAAATAACCTGTTAACATGTCATTTAAGGTTTATGCTTTCCCTAAAATCCTTGATGTTTTACTATCTGGGGTGAACTGGTGGATATGAATTTTTTTTTTTTTTTATCCAAATCTTTGATTTTTGCAAGCCTGAAGGAGGGAGGTGGACTATGTTTGCAACTTTGGCATTATGTTACTAAAGTGCGTTATTTAATTGAACTACTTTCTTTTTTGCATTTGGTCAGTTATTGGAAAAAAAAAAAAAAGCACAGGTTATGTCTTGACTAATCAGTGACGGCTCCTCTTCCTCCTCCTCCTAATTGTCGTCCTCATCAAATTGAGCTACATGTTAAGAAGCAGCTCACTAAGGAGATACCTTTTTAAAAGGAGATTAAATCGAGCAGTTGAGGACTCTGTGTTGTGCTTGGCCTTTCATTTGGACCAATCAGCATGTGAGGAACAACACTTTGTGCAGCCTCGGGAGAGCAGCAAAAAGCTTGAATTGAATTTGGTTTACTCAATAACAACATGGTGAATCAATGGTTGGCGGCTTTGAAGAACATTAAAAAATATCCAGTGCACTCCACGAACGTATACCAGCAGAATTGGATTCTTCAGGAGTGGCAGAAAATGAAATGTTGTTGTCACTGAGAAGGCGTTCTCATTTTTCAAGGGATCCCCTAATAGAAATAAAATAGCCCTGGCAGGTTTATCTGTTCAGTGACCAGTGGTTAAGTGATAAATGTTGCTTTCCCACTTTCACTTTCCCTTCATCTATTTCTTTTTATCTTTTCCTTCAAAAGAGTACTTCACAGTTTTAGTTGCAATTATAAAGTGATTGAACCAATTTTACTACCCCCCCCCCCAAATCACTGAAAGTGCATCTCTCTCTCGCTCTCTTTACAGATAGACGAGGGCAGTCGCAATGTGCGCCTTGGCACTCTGATTGCTCTCATGGTGGAGGAAGGGCAGGACTGGAAACAGGTGGAGATCCCCTCTTCAGATTCTGCGCCTCCATCTGAAGCGCCACCTGCTACACAAGCAGCCGCTGCCTCAGGTGTGGCCCCTTCTGCGCCCTCTCCACCTTTTCCACCAAAACCAGTCACATCAGGACCGTAAGTGCCACTTTCCTTCCTTTTACTTGCTCAAATCTGTCAGATGCGTAGGTTAATAAATTTATTTTAGTTGTAGCGAAACATTAAGAGTGAATAAAGGTCAATACACTCTACAGAACTATCCTTTTTAGCCCCTATTGATTATAATAGGTGACCAGCTCAGTCAGAATTTGAGAGGGATGGGAGAAACACCATTCAGTCTCATTAGTGTTCTTGCATAGTTTGTCCACCAGCTGTCACTGCAAATTCCCTGTTGGCAGCACACATGTTTGGAAAGCCACAAACACAACAACCAGCAGAGCATTAATGAGTAATCCACATCTTGTTGTGACAATAAAACAAGATTATTTGTAAACTACATCATCATATTAGCTTAGTAAGGACTCATAAATAACTACACGTAACAAATGTTACAGAAGTCTGTTTATGTGTCTGAAAAAAATATTGACTGATTAGAAAAATAATTTTAAATCACCAAATATGGAAATCAGTCTTAAAAATCCTATATCAGTCGGGTTCTGTGAGGCTCTACAGTTCACACTGGAGCATTGGGTTATGAAGATGAGTAAAACACTGCATCATTTCAGACTGACTTGAACCACAGGATTTAAGGGCAATTTACATGCTGTCGTTTAAAAGGGTGAGCTGTATAATGTCAAATTGTTTTGAAGTTACCCTGCAAATAAAAGAAACAATGAAAATGAGGTGGCATCTGAGCTAATCAGTAGGTGCTTCCTCACCATTCTCCAGTCAAAGGCCAGTCTATGAATTACTGTGAAACCGTGCCCCTCTCTCTCTCTCTCGCTCTTTCTTGTGCAGGTTACGTCTGAGCCCAGCAGCACGACACATTCTGGACACCCATGGCTTAGATCCAAAACTGGCCACACCCACTGGACCTAGAGGACTTATTACTAAGGAGTAAGTGCCTAAATGGCTTCACTTTAAGTCACACTATCCTGCTTAAGGCAAACATGTGGGATGCGTACTTTCTCTGATGGCATAATAAACATTTGTACATCAGTTTTGCTGGACCCGTGCTGGTCAATCTATCAGGCTTGTTCATGATGGCAAAGTTTGAGAATATATATATATATATATATATATATATATATATATATATATATTGCTTATTCTGTAGTTTATTAATTTACACTGAGTGATGTGTCAGCTGAGAAGGTTTGTTTAGTATGGTACTCTGTCACCGTAACATTGCAGGAGCTCTTGCAGGACAGGTCAGTGTGGACAAAAAAATGTGGTAGAGATTAGGTGAGTGGAAAAAGAAAGATGGTTTTAAGTTTCAGGTGTTTCTTGTGGATTCAACAGAATGTGGTAAACAAACAAGACTCTAATGGCTACCTGCTATCAGTGGGGTCCTGATTGAATGTTCTCGTTACCCAACTAACACCCTGCTGGGGTATCTCATTAAGAAACTTTGGTTGCCATAGCAACCCGGTCTCTGGGACACACTGGTGACCATGGAAACACAGACCATATGCTTTCAGGGGTGTGTATGTGTGTGTTAGACAGTAAGGGAAGTGTGCATGAAGCCTTTTAAAACCAAACACTGTAAAGAATAATATTTCCTAGGAAAACGGTGAGTTTTTTTTCCCTCATAATGGATACCTAGGATCTTTTTAGTATAACTGGACTTATAATTTCACCACTGTGATTTTTATGGTTTCAAAACATCATCAGTCTCATTAACAGGTGAGTTTAAAGCTGCAAGAAAGCCTACTCACTCAGTGACTTTAGAGTGTTTTACTTAGCAAAACTGTTCTGTAGACGTACATATTGATTGCAGCCAAATAAATTGCAGATAGCTCAATTTACAGTGATTCCTAAGCAGGTGACACTGTTTTACACAAGTTAATTTTGAATATTTATTTTCTATATATTTTGCTATAATCTAGGTTATAAGAACAAACATGCTATGTGCTTTGTGTGTCAACGTTTCAAGGTTTTAAAGTCTAAATTGTTTAATTAGTAATGCTGTTTTAATTGTATTTGGCGCGGTTGCTGAGACACCTCTCTTTAAACCTTCTTTGGTCTCCAGACTTGCTTGAATGTCTTTCACGTGAGGAAACTTAAGCTGCTCAAAAGAAATGAAGGCTGATTCTGAAAGGAAATCAAAGGAAGATTGATTCTTGCAATTCAAAAATAAAAGGCTGGCCGTCCTTCCTGAACTGAGCAAGTTTCGCTTCAAAGAGTGATCAAAAAAATCAAAACAAATAAACAAAAACTGCTAATACAAAGGGTTATTTCTAAGGCATTACCTAGCTGGTATCTACCACAGCTCTGCAGACAAGACTCTCAATGCCAGGGATGATATAAAATATTGATACAGAGGTATACTGTGTTGCTTACTTATTGATATTTTCAGTAAAATATCGTGAGGCCCTGCCAGTTTGACTTACCAGGATTGCTACTTCCTTAGTCCATCTCATGGGATTTATCAGCTAGACGGGGCATGGCAGGATTTTTACAAGTGGTCTAGTTACCAAAGTTGGAGGGAAATTAATATTTTTAGCCTTTAACTTTCCACCAGTGACTTTTGGGGTGAGTCTAATATCACAGAAAGGTGTATGCCAATTAGGAATAAATATTTTGTGAGAATAGCATCAAATATTGTCATAATAGTTTCACATAGCCTTTGATTTTCATGAAAGGGCATAACAGACCCAGTTTGACTTACAATTTCACTGCTGGGCGGTGGTTCACTCCCTGTCTCTACTAGTTTGCATGTTGGCAAGAGACGGCCAGTCTGCATGAGTTGACCACATGAGTGGGTGAACATTATCTCGGGATTAGAAAAAAGTGCTTGTATGAATGTGTAGGTGAACGGGGGAATGAGTACCAGTCAATTTACGGTTTTACTGTTTACTGTCTTTAAAGGTCATGCAACCTTAAGGCTGAGATCACTGTGTGTTGTGTAATCAACAGCAGGGTCCCAAAACAGACAGAGAAACAAGTGCATCATGAGTTTAGATGAAATTAGGGATTTTGACAGATTTTTGCTTTCTTTCATTGTTTTGCTGTGCAAATGTGTTATTTGTGGGTGCTTAAATTGAATGTGTGAATGTTGTTAAAAAATAACTAGTCAGTCTACAACCTAGTCCTCTTTTAAACTGCACTTAATTTTAGTAAAGCATGGTACTTTTAATTTCCTCTGAAGTTAAAACTGTCCATTCACTTTTCTTTTTTCTTTTCTTCCTGATCCACCATCCCAGTAGTGTGTTCAGGCTTGTCTATTCACATTTGGGTCTTTGTTCCTGTGTGTGTGCATGTGAGTACTGCCTTGGTTTCTTTTTAATATTCCAGTCACCTTCTCCTAGTCTTTCCGCAGCTCCTTTTCCTTGGTTGCCAATAGGGGTATAAATGGTTGGTGTGAAAACCACATGGCAGAAAGCCACATAAAAAAAAAAAGGTATCTGCAGTGTCATCTTTAAGTGACCCCTGTAGGTTTCCGTTGACTTGACTTGAATTTATTTAATAACAAAGTTTTCTCAGTTCACATATGGGGCATCCATAAATACTTGGTGTGGCGATGAAATTGATAGCCCTCTATAATCAATAAATACTTGGTTTAGTCCTCTGTGGTTAGTTGAGGGGTTTGCAAGCTGCCCTGCTCCCTGTACAAACACAGTCCTGTAAGGGAGAGAAAGGGAGGAGCAAGTGCATCAGAGGAAATAAAATGCCAGCTATGGGGCTTTAGCTATTTCTAGCTATACGCTAAGGTCAGAGACGGCTCTAGGTCCCCATAAAGACCACTGACATGTGAGTAGGCAGACCCCAGTACAATGAACTAGAACTAAAGAGCTACAAACAAACACACCTGATACCTGCCCCTCCCAGTTCTTGCTACTAGGATCAAAATTATTGGGTTAAAGAAATGAAATCCAGGGCTGGTTCCTTAGTACCCACCCTTTTATTGTTATTTTTCTTTCCTTGTCAGGTCTCAGTGTAGCAGCCTATAATAACCTTAACCAACTCATATATTATTACTTTCTCAACAGCTTTTATGAAACAGTAGGCTGTTACAGAGAAATGTTCAGTGATTGATATTGCGATTTAAAAGGTTTCAGGTTTGAAGTAATATCATTACCTCAAGTTTAACGAGGTGTCCAACCTAATCAGCTGTTTTGGTGGTCTGTAGTGTTTTTCTCAGTTTTAAAAGGAGCTGCAAATTCTGTAAAGTGGAGGGTTGCTGGAGCCTTCAGACTAGCGTGGAAGAATTCTTTTTCATTTATTAGTTAGGCTTAAGAACTAAAACTACTTTTTTAGGTCTATGTAACAACTGCTTTTATAGATGATATATTTTTCTTACTGCTTTTAACTCCCGTTTTATTTATTGTATGGTTTAATTGTTTGTTTTCTGTGTTGCGTTGGTGTTAATTCCAGTTTCTTATGCTGTTTATTTTGTAAGGCCATTGTGATTCTTGTCCAAGGAAATGCTATTTGGATAAATACTTCTTGCTTGCTTTACGTCAGTTTTTTGGAGTTAAAATTCACCTTTTCACAACATTAACCGGATGTTAGAAATCTTCACTTCCTGGGTTATTGTAGCAACAAGTCCACATCCACATTTTACATCTGCTTATTTGAACAATTCCCCAAGGTCACTCGATTTTAATTCTTAATTTTAAAGGTTAGAATAAAAGCCTACATAAAGGACCTATATTACTGTGTGATATCAAGTTAGGGTGGGATGACCTGCAAGTGGGAATTCTTTAGCATGTATCCAGTTTTACATGAGATGATGAAAATAATTCGTTTGCAGTATTTGATAGTAGTTTTTAGGGTAAAAGTAGAGCTGTCCACAACTCATCGTACTAGTAGGAAGTCTACTTAAAAGGTTTTGAATAAGCTTTGCTGCAGCTGACACCTGATCCTGTCTGGCCTGATGACACCTTTTGTCTGGCAGACACCTGAATATTACTTTTTTAAAGGCCTGACACAAACAAAAAGCAGATGAAGCTAAGAGACTGCTACTTGTAGGGAAAAAGGAACCATATGGGTGAGAGAACAATTTTATTTTTGCTGTTTTTAGTTATTTAAGCATTGTTTAACACAGGTGAGATTTTGTTAATAGTCACGGCAAAAATAATAGCATTGCAGCACTTTTTTTTTTTTTATGCTGAAGAAAATATTTTTGATTCGGCTTTTGCAGTAAAAATTAGGACATCATTCCAGATATGAAATAAAACATTATAAAAAGAAAAAGTTCATTAGATGCATGAAACTGAGATGCTGGGACTGAGAATCAGCTAGTTTTCAAATGCAGTTCGGCAAAGATGGAGCCAAATAAACCCAAAACAAAACACGATTGCATGGGTTTCAAAAGAGACTATTGAATATGATCTCCACATATAGTGTTTGACAAACCCAGTAGTAGTAGATATGCATGGCTTTTCCTGCATACAAAACAATTTGGCAGCCCCTCCAAATGATTTTTGGCCTTCAGTGAAAGGAAAATCTCCAGGATCGTAATAATCACTTTTATTTACATAGGCATTATGTATATATACGTTGTCGTTTAATCAAATGTAGAGAAATAACAGGAAAATGCATCTTATGTTCTGGTAACTTCTGTTTCAGTAAAGTAATAGAAACTTTTTATGGAGCAGTCATGCTTACTTACGTAGAATGTTTGCTTATTCTGCAAATTGTTTTTAAAGTATTATACAGCAAATTAAATCATTATAACATAAAAATGTCAATGTTTTTTTCTCCTAGTTTTATCTGTCTCATGTTCAGTGTGCAAACTTTCTTGTTTCTTTCTTCAACAGAGACGCATTGAATCTTTTGAAAACGTCTCCTGCTCCCAAAGCAATGCCATCTGTGGTGGCCTCAAGTCATCCAAGTCCCATCTCTACTCCAGCAGCTAGCCCTCCACCTCCAGGAAGCAGACCGAACATACCTCCAGTCTCTGTACCAGGAAAACCAGGAGCCCCAGTGAGCACTCCTCACACATTCCCTCAACAACACTCTTCCATAAAACTTTGTCACTTAGTAGCTAATTATCTCTGTGTCAAATGAGGCACTTTGCCTGTTGGGCAGGTATCACCTTTTCATCTCAAAGACTGATGATTCTTTTTAACTCACAATCCTGCCATTAGCATGCCATTCACCTCATCCATTTTTGGAGCCACTAGTAGCAGTGGAGTCATGACCCCCCATGCTTCCCTGTTGGTGCTCTCGGAATTCTTTTTTCTAATCGTTGAATTATTTACCCCCCTTTCCTCCTTTTTCCTCATCTCCAGGGAACTTTCACTGAGGTTCCAGCCTCAAATGTCCGCCGTGTAATTGCTCAAAGGCTAACCCAATCAAAGACCACCATCCCCCACTCGTATGCATCCATCGACTGTGACATGGCTGCCGTCATGCAGCTTCGCAAAGATCTGGCCAAAGGTAAAAACACAAAACTTGAACTAGTTGTCTGTGCATTATTTCTGTTATTCTCATGCAAATGCTACCCCCGCCCCCAATGCATATGTAAATATGTAAAATATGTAAGAAAGCTATTCTGTGAAGTTATGGATTTCAGTAGATTTACATCACTGCTCATTCAAGCATTCAGCAGAGATGGTGGGTTTGTTTTACTGACACAGAGAAATTGGTATTTATGTACAGTACTTGGCAAATGTTTTAGGCACCAGAGTTTGTTTGTTTTTTTGTCAATATCATAGAGTCATTCTGGAATAAATACAGCATAAAGAGAAGCGATTCTGACAAGCTAAATCCAAAGAGGAACTGTAGCCAATTCCCCTTTACGTTTGAATCTGTGCTGTTTTAAAGCTAAGTCTGATACAGCTCAAACATGAAATGTTACCAGAAATTTAGCAGTGTCTTCACTACATTTTGGCAAAGTGGACATTACTTCCTCAGCTTCACAATCCTCCCTAAAAACTGTTATTGAGCAAGCCACAGCTTCTTGTGAAACAGAAACTTGGGTTTGTTAAAGAAAAGGGAGGTTTCTACCACAAATGAGAAAAAGTGAACATTGTCCATCACGCTATTTACTAACATTTATCCTTATTGGTTTGATTTACAAAATGGAGCCAATATGATGTCAGCCCACCCTTTGCAGCTATAACAACCTCAACTCTTCAGGGAAGACTTTCTACACAAGGTTTAGGAGTGTGTTTTATGGGAATTTTTGACCATTTGTCTAGAAGCACATTTGTGAAGTCAGACCCTGATGTTTGATGAGAAGGCCTGACTCACATTCTCCACTGTAACTCATCCCAAAGGTGTTCTGTCAGGTTGAGATCAGGACTCTGTACAAACTAGTCAAGTTCTTCCACAGCAGACTTGCTCATCCAGGTCTTTATGGACCTGCTTTGTGTACTGGTGTTCTGTCATGTTGGAACAGGAAGGGGTCATCCCCAAACTGTTCCCACAAAGCTGGGAGCATGAAATTGTCCAAAATGTCTTTGTATGCTGAAGCATTAAGAGTTCCTTTCACTGGAACTAAGGAGCCAACTCCTGGAAAACAACCCCACACCATAATCCCCTCTCCATCAAACTTTATACTTGGCACAGTGCAGTCAGACACATGATGTTCTCCTGGCAATGTCCATCAGATTGCCAGATGGACTCTAGAGCAATCACGTCTGTGTTGCTCTAAAGTCCAGTGGTGGCATGCTTTACACCACTGTATCTGATGCTTTGCAGTGCGCTTAGTGATGTAAGGCTTGGGTGCATCTGCCCAGCCATGGAAACTCATGCCATGAAACACATGTTGACATGTTGACACACTGTTCTTCAGCCAATCTGAAGACCACATGAAGTTTAGAGGTCTTTAGCAATTGACTCTGCAGAAAGTTGGTGACCTCTGCACACTATGGACCTCAGCATCCATTGAGTCCTGCAATTTTATGTGGCCTACCACTTTGTGGCTGAGTTGCTGTCATTTTAATACCACCAATAGTTGACGGTGGAATAATTAGTAGCAAGGAAATTTCACAACTGGACTTGTTGCACAGGCCACATCCTCTCACGGCACCACGCTGGAATTCACGGAGGTCCTGAGGGCGACCCATTCTTTCACGAATGTTTGTGGAACCAGTCTGCATGCTTAGGTGCTTAATTTTATACACCTGTGGCCATGGAAGTGATGGGAACACCTGAATCATTGGTTTGGGTGGGTGAGTGAATACTTTTGGCTGTATAATGAATAGTTTAGAGTATGTTGTCAGATTCCTATTTTAACATTTAACACCATATTTAACATTTAGTTCAGTCCACTGTCACGTAAATGGCTTTATTTAGATTAACTTTTCAGCACTGTCAAACACACAGTAAATCTCTCTGGGTCCTGTCTCTGTGATAGAGGAAATGGGATGGCCATTCCAGACCTATTAGCAAGGTTGTGTGTGTACGGAGGGATTCTCTCGCCGGTTGTTTTTGTGGACTCTCATTGTTCACGACCAGTGCGATTTCACGGTTAGCTCATTAATCATACTGCTCACAGCATTCAGAACTGTCTGGTACTGCATTATTGGACACTAGTAAAAGTTGGCTCTAATGCCAAGCCTGACTGGCCCAGTGTGTTACACATAATGAAGGGAGTGGAGCAAATGCTCATCGCTGAGTTTGACATAGTGAGGCCTCTTCTGATCAGTTGAAGTGAACATCAACAATATATTTTCTCCATCTGATGGCATGTGTAGTGTCATTCATTTGCAGTTTAAGTGGGAATTAATGTGTATATTAATATTATTCATTTTAGAAATTGTGCAGAACAGTTGTTCCTACCTCATACCAGACTTTGACCCTACTTTGGCATTTAGAGCAATCCCTTTTTAGCTGTCCTTTTTTTTCCCACTTTTTTCTACTAATCCTGATAATAATAAGCAGAGATTATGGATTTCTATTCTCATAAGAGCTGTTTCTTTGTCTTTTCAGAACAGATTAAAGTTTCTGTTAATGACTTCATTATCAAGGCAGCAGCTGTTACACTCAAAGTAAGTATTCCCTCTTTTTTTTTTTTTGTTGCAACAATCTAGTTTAATTGCTAAACTAGATCTTTTGTTCATATCTAACCTTATATTTTTAGAATATTGTGTTCAATTTACTATTTTCCTGTAGGTAATGTACCTTTTATCTCTTCCAGTGTTTAATAAACCATTTGGACACAAACACTGTAGAAAGATACTGTTGTTAGAATCAAGGAATGTGTGCAAGGCATGGAAGGTTAAAAATGGAAGTGGTCCTCTGGTAATTAAGTTATTCCAGCTAGGAATGTCTCAGCAGCATATCATAAGAACAGACTGACTTAATTTTTCACTTTTATTGTGAAATATTGGATTTGCTTCAGTCAGTATTTGTCAGATGTATGCATTTGCATGTGTCCAACATTATGGAACCTCAACATTAAGCCATAGTAACAGTATGAAGATTTGCGTGAAGCACTGGTGTATGAAGATCAAGCAGCAGCTAAGAAACCAGGCTATTTGTTTCCTGTGTTACCGTAACTGTGAGGAATGTGGAACATGCATTTGGCACTTAATGTGACCATAAAATGCCAACGCAAAACAGGCATTCTCACAGTGCAGACACTCAGTTTTACTCTTAGTAAAGCATCCCGCATGATGAAAATATCTCTTTGGTTCAGCTTTTGCATTACATTAAGATATGCAGTTCATTTGTGTACCACTGAAACATCAGGGAATTTGCATAACTACTAACATTTTATTATAGCCGTTCCATTACAGCTGAATATTTGTTAAAATGGTAAATGGACTAGTTCTTATATAGCGCTTTTTCTGCTCTAGTTGAGCACTCAAAACACTTTATTCAATAACTTTGCATTTACCCATTCACACACACACATTCATCTAAAGCACTGTTTTCTGAGTGCTTTCTATCTAACATTCATACACATTCATACTCCGATGGTGAGAGCAGCTTGGGGTTCAGTATCTTGCCCAAGGATACTTTGGCATGCACACTGGAGCAGCCAGGAATCGGAACCACCAACCTTCCGATTAGTAGATGGCCTGCTCTGCCTCCCGAGCAACAGCCACCCCATGAAAACATTCAAAAGATCCTCAGTTTGAGAGCAGGAGGAGACACAAATCCAGCCTTAGGGGATCACAAACTAGTGCCCTCCTAGTGCCTTTCCCAAGCCCAGATAAAGAGGAGGGTTACATCAGGAAGGGTTTCCAATGTAAAATCTGTGCCAAATCAAATATGTGGATCTGTGGCAACCCCGGTAGAAATAAGGAAGCAGCAGAAAGTGCCATGACTATAGACAGCTTATCGCTTACCTTTGTCTCCGTTTCCTAGGAAATGCCAGAAGTGAATGTGACTTGGTCTGGTGATGGACCCCGCGCACTCGATTCAGTCCATATTTCAGTTGCTGTGGCAACAGACAAAGGCCTCATTACTCCAATTATCAAGGATGCTGCGAACAAAGGAGTTCAAGAGATCTCATCTAATGCTAAGGTAAACAATAGAGAAATAGCAGGAATTTAAAACACGAAAACACTGTAAATCATTTTTATGACATGCTATGAATTAGTAACTTTGTTTTCTTAAGCCTTCTTGTGGTTACATTTTTCTGTTGTGTTCATTTCTGGTTGCTAGATTATAACTTCAAACTGCAGAGGTGTTCATTGTAGTCCTTCAGAGGTAGATATGGAGTTCTCCATTGATTTATACGTAGGAATACATTTGGGATTAAGACTTGACTGGACCCTTAATTCTAAGAAAAAAACTTGTCGAAGCTACTTTTTTACCTGTAATTGATTATGGTGATACTCCTCATTTCTAAAGAATCTTAATTCAGTCTACCATGCATCATTTTTTGTAAACTTCCAGCTTATCTCTGTATGCTTATCTGTCCTAGTACTAGTAGCTAGTTAGAAATTCATATACTGGTAAGGGGAACTATGTGAGAGTACAGTTTGTAGATTCCAGCATTTTACATCCTTGGTCCCCTCCAGACTGGTCTCTAAACTGTTGGACCTAGGCCTGAGCCCATCCCTGTGCAGGTGGATTTACAGATTCCTGACCAGCAGGCCACACGTGGTACGAGTGGATCTACTCATCTCATTCCCCCTCACCCTCAACAACGGATTTCCCCAGGGCTGTGTGCTCAGCTGTACTCTCTGTACACCCTCAACTACGAGGCCACATCAGAGTCCAATGTCATCATAAAATTGCTGACAACACGGCTGTTGTTGGCGCAGTTATTAGAAATTGGAAGAAACACAAATGACTGTCAATCTTCCTCAGTCTGGGGCTCCATGCAAGATCTCACCTTGTGGGGTAAGGATGATTCTGAGAAAAGTCAGGAATCAGCCCAGAACTACACGGGGGGACCTGGTCAGTGACCTGAAGAGAGCTGGGACCACAGTCTCAAAGATGACCATTAGTATCACACTATGCCTTCATGGATTAAAATCCTGCAGGGCACGCAAGGTCCCCCTGCTCACGCCAGCAAATGTCCAGGCCTGTTTGAAGTTCACCTCTGACCATCTGGATGAACCTGAGGAGGCATGGGAGAAGGTCATGTGGTCAGATGAGACCAAGATAGAGCTTTTTGGTATCAACTCCACTCAAGGATGAGTACAACCCCAAGAACACCGTCCCAACCGTGAAGCATGGTTGGGACGGTGTTATTATATTTTTACCAGATTTTCCGGTGTTCTTTGGGGGGGTTTTTTCTGCAAAGGGGACAGGACGACTGCACCGTATTGAAGGGAGGATGGATGGAGTCATGCATACGAGATTTTGGCCAACAACCTCCTTCACTCAGTAAGAGCATTGAAGATGGGTCATGGCTGGGTCTTGCTGCATGACTGTGACCCAAAACACACAGCCAGGACAACTAAGGAGTAAGAAGCATTTCAAGGTCTTGGAGTGGCCTAGCCAGTCTCCAGACCTGAACGCAATAGAAAATCTTTGGAGGGAGCTGAAACTCAATGTTGCCCAGCGACAGCCCCGAAAACAGATCTGGAGAAGATCCGTATGGAGGAGTGGGCCAAAATCCCTGCTGCAGTGTGTGCAAACTTGGTCAAGAACTACAGGAAACGTCTGACCTCTGTAATTGCAAACAAAGGTTTCTGTACCAAATATTAAGTTCTGTTTTTCTATTGTGTCAAATACGTTTTTCATGCAAGAAAATGGAAATTAATTTTTTAAAAATCATACGTTGTGATTTTCTGGATAATCTTCTAGGTTCTGTCTCTCACAGTTGAAGTGTACCTACGATAAAAATTACAGACACCTCCTTTCTTTGTAGGTGGGAAAACTTGCAAAATCTGCAGAGTATGAAATACTTATTTTCCCCACTGTAGGTAAAATTCCAGAAGATTCAGGGCCTGTTTTTATGACTGTCTTATCCCTGTACAAATTGCATGACTGTGTAGACAGGTCAGTGAGAGTTGTCAGGGTGGTGGATGGGTTTATAAGGGGAATCAGTGGGTGTGCAGTTAGGTTTTAGTGTCATGAAGTAGCTGTAGTCAGCAGGCAGAGGACTCAAAAGGAAGACGGAAGAAAACAGACACAGGAACGCAGACAGAAGAAGAGCACATGGGGAAACACTGGAGAGCTGTAAATCTTAACAATAACTAAAGGAAGACATCAAAATACCTGCAAACCCATAATAAAACTGTGGCAAAAACAAACTAGGAGAAACAACTAGAGAAATTAAAACAACAACAGAGGACCGTGACATTTAGACACACTGTTGCTGTAACTGCCTAAACCCATGTGATCAGTTCTTGCAACAGGCGCAGTTGCTTAACCCAAGTGTTTCTGTTTGCCTGGACAGATATATGTGGTTAGGTTTTAACAAAACTAGTAGGAAATGTTTCTTTAGTGCAAATGAAAATGATGTAATTGTGTAGAAAATACTATTTTACATTTGTTTCATCAGCCTGTTGAGCACACACACCGGCTTGCTCTAAAATATCTAACTCTATAATTCTATAATTTATGTGCAAGTTCTATTGGCTGCTTTTCATGTCCAGTTGAGACCAAAAGCACCGCCGTGTTTGTCAAATGCTTTGCAACCTTATCTATGATCCTTTTTCCATCAAGTTGAAAAATGTTTTTTTGTTCTTTGGTGATCTGGCATTCTTGTGATCACAGTCTTTGTCTGCCATTCTTTCTAATAACATTGCTACTGACCTGTTTTGACTCCCAGAGGAAAATGTAGTTTGTAGTTTATTCTTTACCACCCACAGCCTTTCAGTTTAGTTATGCTGCTGCTTTCTGGTAAATCTGCATTTGCTGGTTTTCATCAGTCTGAAATTAAAATCAACATGTTGTCTGAATAGAGCTCTGCTGGCCAGTGATTTACTGGAGTGGAACATGACAGTTTTTGCATTCAGAGCTCTTATTATCCCTTATTATAATTGGACCCACCATACTCTATTGTGTCCTGTGAGTCACTCTCAGCTGGTTATTTCCCACCATTTACCTTTAAAGGTATTTCCATTATAATGAGCCAGTAAAGATTAGTTTAAAGGTACATTTTCAACAAGAAACTCTTCATTATTTCAACACAGTCTGTCAGTGTAATGTGGAGCCTTTACTTTTATATTACGTTAAGTTACTGTTTGATCTTTGATATCACTCATGCTTTTATATTACTTATGCACATTAGGATAGTAATCCATTCCTTAATAGTGAAAATATGGATCTGGTGTTTTTATAGGCACTGGCCCAGAAGGCTCGAGATGGGAAACTACTTCCTGAGGAATACCAGGGAGGCTCTTTTAGGTAAAGTCATTATTATAGTCAATATTTTTACCAGATTTTTTTTTTTTTTTTGTATTACTATCTCAGTTACTCTTAATTTAATGAACTTTTTTTCAATGTGGTCCTGTGACCTCTTAATACTGTCTCTCTCAATCTTCCTTCAACTCTCAGTAATAAGATGGCCATCATACATTTCCGCTTTTATGATTAAAATCTGGTTTCACAGAGTGCCGATATATTATGCATATTCTACATTCATTTGCGAGACTGAACCGAATGTGTTCTTGGGCGACGAGGACCATCGGTTACTGTGTCATCAATTGCAGAAGTGTGAAAAGGGAGCTTTTTTAACTCATTAGAATTAATGGTGTCATTTAGCCACAAATGGGGTTTCTGTGTCAGGCAGAAGCAATGAATTCCTATGGAGATGCCACCCTCTTTGTTCTCCTGAGGTTAATACATTATGTGTATACCCTTTATCTAGTAGTTTTTTCTATTTCCCTGAGCTAGAAATCCCATTACTGCAAACATCAGAAAGCCCTCATGTCAGTTTTGTTTAACATGCACAATATTTAGGGGGAGTTCTAGGCTGGTTTGATACTTTCTTTGCCTTCTCATTCACATCTATTCAGTATAAGTGATAATGTTCTTTTTTTTTAACGTAAATTACTTAGTTTTATAGTCACTATAATGCCTGCTTAGATTTATATATTGTCTTGACCACTGATGTAATATGTGTGCTACCTTTTCTCTCTTTCATCCCATCTCTTCCTTCCTTCCCTTCTATTGCAGTATATCTAACCTAGGGATGTTCGGAATCAGTGGCTTCAGTGCCGTGATCAACCCTCCTCAGGCATGCATCCTTGCTGTTGGGACCTCCAGGCCTGAGCTACAGCTCTGTGAGGATGATCAGACCTTGCACACGAAGCAGCTGATGACAGTTACGTTGTCAAGTGACGGGCGACTAGTGGACGATGAATTGGCGTCACGCTTTCTTGATAAATTCCGTGCCAACCTGGAAAAACCACAACGCATGGCCCTGGCCTGAAAAACCAAGAGAGACAGCTTTATAAAAGTGACTTTAAGATAAAGGTAGAAGCACTTACATGACAAAGCCTGGCTCATGTTTTCACAGGCAGAGAACTCTTAAATAGTTGGTTTCCATTCATGCCTAAACTCAGGCTTACAGAGTAGAAGTGTATGTAATGGAAAATTTGGTTTTTGGATTACCTCTGACTGATGGTCGCCAAGCTTTGTGATGGAGGAGTTAAGGGGACTTCACCTACACTTTAAGTACACAATGCAGTACTATTGTGTACATAAAGTGTTAGTCCAGTTCAAGTTCTGTTTCTCAGTCAAGTGCTCGATGTCACTGTTGGTAAACTAATGCTCTAAAAACGTCCCATGTATATTTGTCAAAGATATACATTACTGAACATTAGTGGCAATACAGTTTCCATTAAGGTTAAATCCATATAAAACAGTTTGTTACAGAACATGATAAATTCATTAATTATGAATTGTTCCTATTAATATGTTTTAACTTATTTAAAATCAACACTGGAGAAAAAAAAAAAGTCCTTCAAATCCAGCTGTATACAAATCACAGTTTGATTTTTAGCATCTGCCAATAAAACACAATGTTCAATCTTAAGATGTTTGCGTGTCTGATTGAAATATATTTTCTACAATTTTTATGAAGTAGCGGAGCTACAAAGGGAATTGCAGAGGGGTGTGTTTCTATTTAATTAAAATCCAAAGAGATTACATAATAAATAGTTTAGAAAAAGGATAATTTGCTGGGTTGAGTGTGCAGGTCAGACTCTGGTGGCAGGTGTTTATTTTTGCTGTAAGCATGGGCAGAACAGCTGTTTTTGATATGTATCACTAAGAGTAAGGCAAAGCTTATCCGAGATCTGTAAAAGCAGATTCTAATATTGTCAAAAAGAGTAAAGGTTGTGGTTTCAAACTTCCTCCCTAAGTTAGGTTTCCATTTTACACACTATGTACTGCAACAATGCCAGCCTCAAAAATTGAATCACGGGAGCTGTTAAGGTCAAATTTTTACCTTGCTCCTGCTCTGCTGAATTCATGGCTCTGGTACATTTCAAGTCATAATGTAAATTACCAGAGGTGAGTTGTGGACTATGCAGGTTGCAGCGATATCAAAACTGACTTAATTTAATGTTTTTACTTACTGTAGAGAAGGGGGGGTGCCGTTCCCTGTTTATTCTGCCTTCACTGCAAGTCTTCATGCTCTTTACAGCCCTTTTTCAATAACACACGAGGACATTTTGTGCTATGGTTGCTGTGGTATCAGATTGAGATTCAGCAATGACAAGAGATACATGGACACAGAGAAGGGTACATAGGAACAGGGGGTTGGTTGGCACAGCCCGGCTGTTTCATCCAGTATGATCACTGTCCTGCTCACCATTTGCAGACACACACATGCACCTTTCGCTAGTTACCAAGGCAATGAAAAGGACACTCGAGTAAAACGAGGAGCAGGCAAAAGGGGTAGCTGTTAACATTTCATGTTTCAACATGTAGATAAAAACTGTTTGCTTGTTGTCGTGTCCTCATAGAGATTTCCTAATCATGTCAGTCAACTTTGTTGAGCATTATAGTATATAGTACAGTCCATTATTTTGCATTATAGTTTTTTAATAGTTAAGTCATTTAGAATTGTCAATTATATTTGGGTTTTTAACACGTTGCTATTATTTCATCTCTGTCTTTTCCTCAGTAAATATAAACATAGTGTTACTGTGTGAGCTGTGCTCATGATCTCACCGCTTTGAGTATTTGTCTCTATTTGCAACTTCTCCATATGTCTGGAAGAGATAATGTGCCTTTACAGATCATTTTCTGTCTAGTCAAATGCAACACAATTGATTCCATCAAAAAGCACCAATGTGTGTACAAATATTTGTATGGATCTTTTTAGTATAGATAATTTACAGCAAGATGAAGTACTGAGAGATGGTGATAGCCATGCAATAGTGTTCTTATTTACTTTATCGTACATTCTAGCATCCCCATTCTATTAGTATTTAATTTCCTTCAGGCATAATAGTGACAATGAATTGGATTATTATTGAGAGAATATGATTTATCTGTTCATTTGTGCATCAGTGGTACAAAACTGAATGCCAAGATGGTAAAAGCTTATTGCTGTGTTAGGCCTTCCCGCACAGATTGCGATCAGCCTGATGACTGCTGGAGCTGTTAAATAGAGCAGCAGAACAATGCCCTTCCAAATATCAGCTCTGCAAATGCAGCAAAACAGATTCTGACATTTCCTTGGCTTTCTTTTCACAGTCTGACATTTAGTCCTCTGATAGCCACCCGCCAATCCCTGCCCACCGATCTTGTTATATGTAACAGCTGGATATGGGAGCTGCACTGACAGCAAGAATTAGGTGTGTGCCTGCCAAGGTTCTGATGAACTGTGTGCAGGGTCTTGAAGATAATGCAAGGGCTCGGGCATACGTGTAGGTCAGGCCAATGGACGCACAGCGTGGTGCAAAGTGATGGAGGCAGTTGCTATGGAGACCAAAGAGAACAAGTGTGTGCCTCTTGGATGTCCTTCAGACACTTGGTCCAAAAAGCTGGAATGGCTGAATTCCACGTTCAAGGGGTTTCAGCTGCATATAATGAGGAATCGGGAACAGATCTTGATTATCAAACAAGACGGGGTAAATGGGCCTTGCAGCCCCTTCGGTCTGTATCCCATCCTTTCCCCAAGCCACCATCCAATTCCTCCTAGTGCTCCTTGACTCAAACCTTGTAAACAGTCCCAAGGCTTTTCAAATGAAATACAACTAAATCAAATGGATTTGAAGTAGATGTAGATTTCTGCATCTGCTCCAAATCCAGTCTTTTAGACCTTTTTTTTTTAAACCAGCAACCTATTTATAAAAGGGACCTTAAGGTTATTTCTTCTGTAATGCACTGTTTTAATTCCTTCCTTTTCCTGGTCTCTCATACAGAGGGACACATACTGTACAGAATTTCTTTGTGCGAACAGGCTTTGGGAATAATCGCCACAGTTGGTGAGAGGGTTGCTTTCATCCACATTATCTCACGCTCAAGTTTGTTCAACCATTGTTGACAGGATTTCCTCTGGTCTCCCCATTTTCCCTTACTACCAGCACTTCTTTATTCAGTCATCTTTTAAATGGGGTGCATACTTAACTTGCAAAAGCCAGTTGTAGAACTAGTATCTCAAACTTCCTCTTCCTTCTTCTGAGTTATACCACATTTAGACCTTGATGTCATTTCTTTCATAAGGGTTTGGTTGCTGTGAGCATCCTGTTTATTGCTTCTGAAAGGAAACAGGTGTAGAGCTCCCAGAAACCAAGTGATATCTGCAAACATTTTGAGTGTGAGATTACTGAGACTTATCATTGTCCAAACTGAGAGTACAGGTGACACAGGACATTCCATTTGGCTTTACAGTATGCTGTGACACTCACTGTCCAAACACACTCTCTGCTGTCCCAGCACCCAAACAGAAGTGAGGCCCTTGCTTTGTTGTTGTTGTAAAGCCCAGCCTTTTGAAGCAGCCCAGTCATGGTCCCATGATGCTGGGATCGCTCATTCAGCTCGACACTCCGCGGGGTGAGGCAGAGCTAGGCCAAAGATACACAACAAAGACACAATCCTAGCAACCTCTCTCACCTCCTCAGGGACCTCAGGCACAGACAGCTGCATAAATATATAGCGGTAGGGAGCTGTGATTATGTAATATGTTTAGCATACAGGAAGTGGTAAGACTTGAGGGCAAACAGTATATGTCAACATGATGTTAGATGGATCAGGTTAAAACAAACTTGCTATTTTTGTCACCGGCTGATCCTTTATGCAAATATTCACCAGTTATAAGGGGATAGCTAAGACAAAAGAAAATGTGTCCAAAAACAGAAATATTGACAAGACTGACAGGAACTAGATTGCAGGAGGAGGTGGGTTTGTAACGGTGTATAAACCTTGTATAAATTAGTGGTAACCTGCCTATTGTCATTTGACAGAGTTTAGCTCCAGCAAAGCAGGAGATGAATTTTGTCACGAATAGACATCTCACACACAAGTCACGGGAGTGTCCCTGTGGTCATCACACTGTACAGCAAGTTGTAATCACTATACTGCACATTTGACATCACTCATATTCACCCCATGTTTAGAGCACGAATGGTGGATTTTGTCTCACTACTCTGTATTGTACTTATTTGGACATCTTGCGATCTCTTTCAGCTCAAATTCCAGTAACGGCTCTGGTTGAGAGGAAAAAGGCACGTTGACTAAAAGGAATGCTGAGGAGTCGCCAATAGGCAGCCATTACCACAAGGATTCCCAAACACAGCGACAGCGTATGAGTGTGTTCTCACTTTGTAAACATCATGGAAATTTCCTTCTTTTCTTTTTTTAATGTGTAATCAGTAATCAGTGACTCAGCTGTCTGATGTTTAATTTAGAGTTTACTCATGTAGTGTCCTACTGTTCACCTCCAGCGTTCCTTTGTGTTCTTTTCATTTTGCTGCTATACACCAGCAATATCCACATGATAACCCTTGAAAGTCATCTGTTATCTGTTATTTTTCAAACCATCACTGAGTCTTGTCTGGCTACAAATAGGATTTATCTATCTAAACCACGGCCGAATGAGAAATGTGACCCACATAGTCTTTAGGCCATTTTCATGTTCACATAAGCGCTTAAACACGATGGGTTCAGCTAGGGTGAGCAAGTTTATTTTACTTGTATAAACTGACAGTGATTGAGAGTTTGGTGCATTCCATCGTGCTAGCGTGTTGACCAAGTTAGCCTCTTTTTGATTCAGTGTAGCTTATGTGGGACTGTGTGTATGTGCAGCTGTTTAAAAGAGGCTTCATCAGTCTCAGCAAATGTTACTCACTGGCCTAACCATTCATTAAGGAGTGGATCATCTTTGTACTTTGAGTCAATGCTGTTTCTCCTGAGAAACTGGGGCCAACATTGTTCTCTGAAGGAAGCATGCTAGACAGCTCTAGACAATCATCTTGTCTTCAGTGGCTTTTTGTCTTTGTTTCTCTTTATTTTTCTTTATTGTTCTTTATGTATAAAATTGCTTTATTTTGCTTACAAAAGCCTACAGTGTTTTTAGTGTCCTGGTGGGATTCCATCATTACTATTTTTTCTTTATAATTTGGGTGTTATTGTGTTATTTTAATGTCAACATAGCCCATTTCCAGGAAAACTATATAACAATATGTACTAATCACACTAGATAAGGCAGGGAATGTTTCTGCTGTGTAGCATTAATCATAGACAGATTAAATGTGACGTAGTTTAGTAAAAAAAAAAAAAAAGTTTAAGTAAAGAGGGGTTTTATGGTTTCAGTGTTGTCAACATGTTTACTTGTGTTCTGTCTTGTAGGATGAACTATAGTGTCACTATGGCAACAGAAAAACAGGAAGCAAGCTATATTTGTACTGTAGGAAGTGTGAATAACTGATGCCTTGGTTACATTTGTTTATTTTATTTTTTTCCACAGGTGAACTCAAATGAAAAGGAAGCCCAATTACTATTAGTATTTCATAAACTATTACATGGATTGCCATGAAATAATGGTTCAAAGCACAGGGTGATAGATCAGTTGCAGATCTTTACTGAATCTTTACTTTCCTACCTCTGTCTCCTTTTTCACTTTAACTAGGGGGACAATTCCACATGGGGATCCCCCCTTCCCCCACTCAGACATGAGGCTGGTATTTTTGGCATGTCGGCCAACTATTAGGAATCATTTTAGTAATTACTTAACTTTTTAGTTAGTGCTATTACCAAGCCAGTTTGTCAGATATAATTTATATGCTTTTAAAATTCAATGCTTGCAGGAATAATTCACAGGTGTCTACAATGGACTGTGTGTTTTTTACAGTGATGGCATAATATGCATTATTTTAGGCATGTTGGAATGATGCGTGAGCCTTTTGCCCAAGACTCTGCTGCTGTGCCAAACCTTTGCCTCACATGAGCTTCAAGCAGGGCGTTTGACACTTAACCGTAGTAACTAACATTTCCTGTATTAGGCCTCTGAAGCTTGTGTCAAGTTTCACATTGAAAAGCATATGCAAAGGAGTCTGCAAGTCACCTGTGTGTTAAATTGTAATTTACATGAGCTGAAAATGCTGACATGTAAGATGTAAAAACTTGAGTGTCATGTAGTAATAACTGTGTTTAACTGAAGGTCCAGGTCACTTATTATTTGAGCGCTGTTTCCATGACTACAGAGTCACTGGCCACGCTGAGTCATTAGACATATTTTATGGTTGATAGGGAACTCATAGGGCAGGCACTTTCTCACAGCACCATTTACTTCAGATATTGTACAATCCGATGCAAAAAATCACAAGATATGTTGTCACTGGGGAGATTCCGGTAACCTGAGATGGACAAAAGACAAAACTGAGATGGGTTCCTCATGATGAAAGTGAAACCTCTGGTTGTTGGGATATCTGAGATAGCATTTAGGCATTGTTATGCATTAACAGACACCACTGCAAGAAAAGTGCCATTCTGTGTACAACATAGAGATTTTTAATAAAGTTTTTTTTGGGGGGGGGGGTTGCCTGTGGTTGTCTCCTAAGTACATTTCTATTGATGGATCTGTATGTTTGCAATGTTCAAGGCAGATAAAACAGATGTCAGACACACACACACGCAGAGGTGCAATAAAAAGTTGAAGCTGATGATGAGGTGTGTCTGTGAAATGGATGTGACCTCTTTCAATTGGTCACACAGGCAAAAATAGACATAGACAGAGAATGAAAAAAGCAAGACAATCTGATGACCTGACAAGAGTGAGGACTAAAGAAAAGACCAGATGGGCTCTCTGAAACTATTGCTGTCAGGAACACGAAAAGAGGAAGTGGGGGTGGAAGGAGACAAAACGTGGAGAAGTAGGGAAGGCGGTGGAGAGGACAAGCAGCCAGACAGAAGAGATTATGTTCCTCTTATTCATTGCAAACTGTAGAAACAGGAAGCGAATACGAGCAAGAGAGGGAGAGTCAGTGAGGTGGGGCAGAAGGGGGGTGGGGCAAGTGTGGGAGAGGCAGAAGGGTGTGTGCTCACATGAACCACTCTTCCCCTTCTACGTGGTGTGCCACTAGTCTCTCAGGCAGAGAATCGAAAAGTTGGGGCAAAATCTGAGTCAGCTCCAGCAGCTACCAGACACTCACAGCAACTCTCCTCCACAGTAGCAGGTCTCTCACTTCATCTCTCTCTTTTCTCTTCTCACACTCATTTACTCTCTTTCACACTCACGCACCACACACACACACACACACACACCAACCGTCACTCCTGTCTGAAAGAAGACAGGACCACAGGAGAACTGTCAGACACCTTTACTTTTGCTCACCCAGCTCATCAGCAGTCACTGTGCCCAGGATGTGGACTCTTATCTTGGGGGTCATCTTTGGATTACTGGCCTCCTCCGGGTCGGAAACTCTTCAAGGTGAGGAGATTGTGCATTTTGCCCAGTGGATGGCTCTTTGTTTGGGGATATATTTTTTTTCTTACTCTGCCTAAATTCCACCGATCTCTCTGGCAACAGCAGTTTGTGACAAGATTTTAACCAGGCAATAATATTACTTTGTGTAAAGAGAAACCAGTTAAAAGAAGGAGACTCTCCTCTGCTGCTTGTAGAATGGATGGGTAGATGCTGGCAAGAGAGTGTGTAACACCAGCACAGACAGGCTTATGTCTGGCAGTCTGAGACTCCTGATAGACACAAAGGAAAGAGGCGCTCTTGCTCACTCTCTGTGTCGCGCGTTGCCAAGTGAACCTTATCAGGGTTTTGGATGTTCAGTTTGGCTTTCAGAAGCTTTAAAGTAGAAGCAGAAGCAGATTTTTTTTTCTTTGCTGCCATGCTTAATGCTTCATTCTCTGACACAAAGGATGTAATCGCCCTGGCTAATGTCTCTCTCTTTTTTCTTTGTCTCTTTCACACATGCTATTTCTGTGTAAGGTTTTGATTGGATTTGTTGCTTGGAGCGATATATCTCAGGAGGTGAAGCTGGTATTGAATCAAACAGGTCTGGGGCTTGTCTGGCTTATTCTCTCAGGAGTTGGTGGTGAGGTTGTTCGTAGAGACTGCTTTTGGCACTGCGCCACAGAACAATCAGCACCAAGCCATAAATTTGACCTGGATTTAAAAGCAAGTACGAGCCTACCTACCTGGACAGCTCATACTGTATGTGAAGACAAGTGCATGTAGGAAGAAGGAGGGGATAGAGCCACCCCACACCCCCCCCCAAACATGTGTTATCAGCAAGGCTCCTTGTGGATTGTGGAGCTGTGAGCTGTGTGTATATGCGTGCGTGGGGGTTTGTGTCTGTATCTCAAAGTCTGAGTGTTGAGAGTAATTGGTGTCTGGCAACTTAAGTGTCCTGCAGTGGTTACTGCTCATCCTGAGCACAATGTTGAGAGCTGGACTTGTGGATCAGTGACCGGATCAGACTTCCATACAAGCCACATTAAAATATCTTGATAGTTTTAAAGATGCTTGTTGCATGCCTTTAATAAATGGTTCTGTGAAGATTTGAAAAAATAACTTGTCTTGTAAATTATCCATAGTAATGGTTTAAAATGGCCTAAAGGCATTCAAATTACTTTTTTTTTACCCAGCAGTTAATTTGATCCATTTACATTAATATGTAACAACATGGCTACAGCAAGGAATGCAGTAAAAGCCCTTTTATGGAATAGTTCAAATCTCTTGCTGTATTTCAATCATTCCTTCAATAGTGGGAGTGTGTGAAATCTCCCAGAAGTGATCATTTGTACATATCTTGCATCAATCACAAAGTAAAGGGGTTCAATTATTGATTCTAATGAAGCAATGGGGAATGCCATTAAAACAACCAAGGTTTTTCTCTTGCTCTGTTACAATACATTCCGCTCCTTAATCTTTTGACTTTGTCCACTTACAAAAATAATGGACGGACAATATTTTTTGCTTTTCACTTCTGCTGAGTGATCAACCTCTCTCCATTTCTATAATGTGCATGCACTTAGGCCAAAGTGGGCTATGGTTGAGCATTTGACTTTTCAGCTTAGAAACCCTGCCTGTTGTGCCCGTGTCATGTTTCAAGGTGAGGGGTGGTCAAAGGCCCAGTGGAGGCACTGACAAAGAGGGCTTGTACCTCTGTGGGCTCTGAGTGCCACCAGACACGTGTCTCTTCCACCAATATAACCTCTGGTATGAACCAGTTTCCCTGAAGCTAAATGGCCATGCACCAATATAATTTGTTTTAGCGTTAAAGGAGTTGCTCTCCTCTCCTTTTTTCTGTCGTTTATTAGCATGTGGCTTTATAAGATATTAAACCTAGTAAAAAAAAAAAATGTAACCCTTTTTTGTGAGTTTTGACCTTCCTTTTAATATGCCCACTGTGTCTTTTGTGTTTCTTTATACACCAAAGTCTTTGTTACAAGGAAGATTTCACAGATCTGTGTGCACCACGGTGTCAACTAATTTGTGGTTCAATCTGAAGCTCGAATCATACAGGAACTAAAATGTGAATGTTGCATAGCTGATATTTTGAGAGGTAAAAAAGGTTAACCTTAACAGAATTAGGATAGAAGGTTGATGCCACTCTTGTTTGTTGAGTGAAGCTAGGGTAGTGTTGATTATCTTGGCCCTAGCATAAAGGCTGGAAACAGAGAAGAAGTGTCCAAGTTTCTATTTTTTATTCATGTCTTTCAAATGATTAAGCTACAAAAATAATGAATAATAAATAAATAATGAAATAAATAGTCGTTTTTCTTGTGCTTTAGAGGAAGCTAGATGACCTTCCCTGTTACTTCTTACAATTTTTAGAGTAAGAAGTTAACTTCCCCAAATATCAGACACTTTAAATAAAATAAAATCACAGAAAACTTATGTAAAGAGATCAAGTAAAACTCTTGAATGAAGAATAAAAATCTCAGTATTAATGAAAATGCATTTAAAAAGTGAATTTTCCTCTTGTAAATGTGTCTGTTTGACAATTTATAACGTGTCAAAAGGACTTGTGCAAGGGACTGTGTGCTACTTCCACTTCTCTTTATTTTAAAATCTGAATACTGGAGGTCAGTTTGTTTTAATTACAGATGATCTGTTCAGGAATAATGGAGATCTTCTTTTAAATTTAGATTAGAGCTTTAAAGTTTAGGAAAAAGGGTGGTTGGGTGGGGGGTATATCTGCTAATGTGTGTCTGGTATGTTTGTTTCAAAGGAAAATACACTGGGTGGAGGTGTAGGAAGCCAGAAGGTGAGAAATGAAACGACAGTTTAGAATTGAAAATTAGACAATGAGAGTCCTTGGTCTGTGTGTGTGTGTTCTTATGAAACTATGACAGGGTCATAGTTTCATAAGAACTTGTATTTCACCTGTCCCACTGGTCCACTGGAACTTTGTTGTAGCCAATGGAGGTAAAGACACATCTGCTGACAAGGGCCCTGTCTCACAAATGGATGATGACCTAAAAGGATGTTAATGTAGTCATGGGACGTGTACAGCAGATTTTCTGTTCAAGCATAAATTTATAGGTTTAGAAATGTTGAGAGTCACATTCTGTGAGTAAAGTTCCATTACTTATCTAACTTAGGATCACACAGGGGAATGGAGCCTGTCTCAGGTGTCATAGGCCAAGAGGAAAGGTAAACCCAGGACAGACTGCCAGTCCGCTAACACAGAAACAGAAAATCATGGCCAATTTGGAATCACCAGTCAATGTAACATCCATTTATTTGCACTCTGGAGCACTCGTGGAAAACACATGCAGGGAGAACATGTAAACTCCACAGAGAAAGGCCCCAGCTGACCAGAACCTTCTTGCTGTGAAGTGGCAGCGCTAACCACTGCACCACTTTGCTGCTCCCCTTTTTATTAAAGTGCATCTGAGAACATGTGGATAAGAGAATAAAAATAAACACAACCCGTGTGTGCTCCTGCTCTCCGTGCTGTGCCATGTGAACCCATGAAGAAATTATCAGCAAGTCTTCCTGAGCATGTGCTTCTGTGATGTGCCTGTGTGTTTGCGCACCTGTGCACAGGGGGTAAATTGTACTTTATTGCTGGCCTAGAAAAGACAAGCAGAGAGTAATGAGAGAAAACAAGACAAAATGAGAGCGAGAGTAGAAAAAAAGAACGTGAGAGTGGAGAGTCGGGCTTGTCAATTGCTTCTACAGCAGCTGGAGGTTTTGGCAAGAAGCTGCGCTAAAGCTCCCTTTCTCTCAGGCTTTGTATATCCTGACTTTGCAATCTCCTTGGTTTCAACTCCATTAGGTGACAATACAGCCTTTGGGAGAGTCAGTGCCTTGGCACAACAGGTTTCTGAGTTGTATAAAGACACCCATGACCGTTCCCTCTGCATACTAATGATTACTCCTAAGATTCGTGTCAGCCTCTTGTTCATCACACAGAGGGTGCCCCCTTTGATCTCTTTAGGCAGGTTTGCGAGGCCAGGACTGTTGTCTGTTTTTGCCACTATACTCTGAGGATAACAGCTCCGTGTGGCAGCAAGTGTTAAAGTTCTTTAAGGTGTGTGTGTGTGTTGGGTGTTGTGTGTGTGGAAAGTGAGAGATTAAAAAGGGTGGGTGGGGGGAGTAGAAAAGCAAAGAACTAAAATTGCTTTGCAATACAAGTGCCGGCACTGGTTTTTTGGCCCAACTGCTTCTGCCAGCAGAGATCTGAACTTCCTTCTGTTGCTAGCGCTCTGTTTACTCATAACAGCCAGTGGAAAGTGGGTGGATTTTTTTTTTTAAATCATATGTGGTGGTTTATAACTCGCCTATCTTCAAAACAAGAAGATAAGCATGCTACAAAATTGGATACATATCTTAATTTTTAGGGTGGAGAAAAAGACGTTTTCACTGAAGCAAAATTAATATTGTTTTTCTGGTAATACTTTACTGTGAGGATACATGAATGAACCTCATAAACTATCAATGTACAAGGATTAACAGGTCATTGTATTAAGCATGGCTTAATAATCTACAAGAATTAAGGTATTTTAATGACAATGATTTATAAGTTACTTATCTAGACCATGTTTTCTTCATAGTTTAATGCTGAAAAATGATTGATGTTTGCAGATACACTCCCCAAGTAACTGAAGAGGTTCACAATAGGTTACTTAAGATGCAGAGCACAAAATGATTTGCAGAAGCAGAATATCACATTTTGCTTCACTGATCAAAAAACATTAAATAAAAGAAAAATGGCCGGAAGGCAGAATTATGATGATCGCAGTTGGCCAAGCACTGCAACAAGCATGATGAGATACTGTTAATGCATGTTATGGTTAAGTTATGGTTGGTGAGGTTTCACGTGATGCTTTTCCATGTATGTATTCAGAAGGCTTCGTGTACTTCTTGGCAGTATTTCATTATCTGTTCACATACTGCACCATACAGTTAATTGCTAAATGCTCCACTTCATTCTTCACTGCCAGTATATGAACAATTTCACACATATTTATTTTATACCAGAGCTAAAATCTTTATTAATATTTAATTTTAGTCATCGTTTGTTCTGAATCTGTGTACCCAGGGCAACTTCACGATCCGTTTTAGATTCACTTTTTACACTTGACTGCAGGAAGCTAAGACAGTAAATCATGTGTTTCAGTTTCCTGTGGGATGTGTGATTGAGGCATCATTTCCAACCTATGCATACTATGTTACCATGGCAGCACATTTAAACAGGCACCAAACAGATAAGAAGATATGGGGATCATATTCTGTGCATGGATACTGCAGATTTTGTGGTACAGGCTTCTCCATTTCTCTTTTCATGCTTATCTGTTTTTTACAGACTTTAGTCTGAATTTCCTGTTTAGTCTTCACAGAAATTATCTGTGAAAACTGTTTCTTATGGTGCTGATATTTGTAATTTCTGTAATTTGATGTTGATATTGGTAATTTCTCATAAAATTAGCAGACGCTAGACAACTGGATGTTTTCTAACCAGCTTTCAAAAAAATTGCACATGAGTTATTTTGAGCAGTTGTAAAGTAACCTCTCTTTGCTCGATCTCATTCTCAGGTGCGTATGATAGCCTGCTCATAAAAGGAAAATCTCCAGGTGTTTAAATTCTAAAATTGATTTCTTGCCAGCGCCAACAGTTACAGTCTCTCTCTCTGTGTGTGTGTGTGTGTGTGTGTGTGTGTGTGTGTGTGTGTGTGTGTGTGTGTGTGTGTGTGTGTGTTGCACCTGTGACTCTTTGACGGGAATGGTTACTATCTGATGTGTACACAAACTGCTGTTAGCTCATTGCTCATTTGCTAAGCCAAGTTTGCATGTTTATTTTTTATGTCATAAAGTCATTTTCCTGAAGGCTCTCTAGCAAACTTAAATAAATGAGCACACATAACACGTACTGTATAACATACTGTATACACTGTGACAGTGACTTAGTTTAATTTCGATTTTCTCTGATCTAAGGAATTTCATCTGTGGATTTGTTGTCAAGACATAAACGTGATCAATAGTGATCAAATCTGTTAAATGGATTCTATATTTTTTCCCATGTTTCCTGCAGTCACTGTCCGAACCTGCAGTATAGCTGGAGTTTTCCGGGCTGAAGGAACTGGCCGTCATTCTTTGAACTATGACGAGGCTATCAAAGTGTGTGAGCAGCAGATGAGCAACATCGCAACTGAAGAACAACTCCAGAAGGCCTATAATACATCTTGGCAAACCTGCAGGTGCATCAAGAAGCATTTATCTAAATTTTAATTAATTAATATTAATTGTATTAATAGTTGTGATAATAATAGGGAGCAGCTGAACGCACCATTTTATTGTTAGGTACAATCTGGTAATATATATGTATATATAGCTAAACACAACAATGCTTAAATGAACATTTTTGATGAAAGATTTTACAGGATGGACCCCATGGCACATCTTGCCCTTCTTTTGGGTCCTCTTAGATCTTTATTTCCCTTCATTTTGTATCTCTTCAGCTAAAATGTCAAAGGGCACGGCTGAAGTTCAGTTTTAAATGTACTTGGTCACCATCATTGACCTTCCAGTAGAGGAAACCACCTTTTCATCAACTGTATTAATTTCTAATTGTTTGTGAAATGTGGAATTTTATTTGTTTAGATCTGACAATTTGAAGATAGCAGCATTAACAAATGTATAATAACTCTATTGTAAGAATATTACTTACAGCATTATTATTGTGTCCTTTCAGGTACGGCTGGATCAGCAATATGAGCATCGCCATCCTCAGACACAAGCCCCATGAAAATTGCTCAAAGGGCTTGATTGGTTTAATTATTAATCCACAAACTGATCCTAAAGAGCTCTATGATGTCTACTGCTATGATGAAAATGGTAACTCTACCAAAATGAATTAGTCAGTTACTCAGCTGCAGTCAAATGCTAAAAATTTGCAGTCTACATTTAATAGAGCTTGGCTTTTGTTTCTGCATTTTGGTGACGTCTTCTTGCTTCCTTTTGTGTCAGCTGGACTGAAGAAGAACTGTAGCAAGGAATTTACAATGAAACCCACAGTTGCACCAGGTAAGCACAGTAAGCCCATTCCCCCTCTCCTTACTTTAATACACGTGGCATCCATAGTGATATATGATGATGAGGTGACAATAAGCTTAAAAAATATTATAGCCTATTAAGTACTGTCATCTGTAATTGAAATGTGCTATATACTAACCAGAAACTTTATTAGGTACACCTGTTCAACTGCTTCTTAACACAAATAACTAATCAGCCAATCATATGCCAGCAACTCAATGTATTTAGGTGTGTAGACATCATCAAGATGACCTGCTGAAGTTCAAACTGAGCATCAAAATGGGGGTGAAATGGTTGTTGGTTCCAGATAAGCTGGTCTGAATATTTCAAAAATCGCTGATCTACTTGGATTTTCCTGCACAACCATCTCTGGGGTTTACAAAGAATGGTCCGAAAAAGAGAAAATATCCAGTGAGTGGGAGTTCTCTGGTGAAAATTTTTTGTAGATGGCAGAGGTCAAGGAGAATGCCCTTGACTACCTCAAGCTGATAAGGAGGCAACAGAAACTCAAATAATTTAAACCAAAGTATTCAGAAAAGCATCTCTGAATCTCTGAATGTGGAACATTGATACAGATGGGCCAGGGCAGCAGAAGGTCACACCTAGGTTCCTCTCCTGTCAGCTAAGAAAAGGAGACTACAATTAGCTCACGTTCACAAAAATTGTCTGTGTGGATTTTCTCCAGGTACTCCAGTTTAATCCCACAGTCCGAAGTGAGGTTAGGTTAACTGGTGATTCTACATTGGCCAAAGGTGTGCCTGTGAGTGTGAATGGTTGTCTGTCTCTCTGTACAGTGTATCCTGCCTCTTGCCCTATGACAGCTGGGATAGGCTCCAGTCAGCTTGCTGTGTAATGGTGTAATGGCGTGAGGGATATTTTCTTGGCACATGTCGGGTCCCTTAGTGACAACTGAGCACTATTTAAATGCCACAGCCTACCTGAATATTGTTGCTGACTATGTCTGTCCCTTTATGACCACAGAATGACCCACTAGCAAGGTGTACCCAATAAAGTGTCTGATAAGTGTACATTTGGTTTTTATTACTAAAATTAAAATCAAAGATCATTTTGTAGGTGTGCACAATGAATTTAACAACCAGCTTGCACAACTATTTCAAAAACCGTAAGCAAAGAAAAGTGAAACTATCTCTGAAACTACAGCAACGGTCTGTTTACCAAAAGACCTCACGTTTTTAGTCAACGCCAATATTGGCTTAGCTTATGTTACCTGAAAGAGGTGAGGTTACTGCTGAGGTTACTTTTGTTGGTCATGAGCACTCAGTACTGTCAAATTGATCTTTTGCATTTCTTTTTAAACAAGGCTAATGTTTGAAAGCCAAACAGAAGAAAGCCGAATAACATATTGATGCAAAATGCCTCATGCCACTTATTTTGAACTATTCAGTAGAAGTACAATATATATATTTTTTTTTATCATTTTAATATAAATTATTTTGAAAAGTTCTATGTGAAATAGCTGAGTATAAGATTGGAAGAGGAATTGTGACCCCCCACCCCCACCCCACCCCCATATAATATAATAGCTAGATAAACATATCTTATTTTATACCTAACTAACTAAATAAATAAATGTGACCATTTCATTTGTAAAAAAAAAAAAAAATAGCAAAAATAATGTGTCAAAATAACCATGCATGACTTTATCTTTTCTGATACCTTAGCCCATCCAGAAGAACCAACTATAGCGCAAGATTTTGAGGAGATCACAGACATGGTTCTGCCATATTTCACCCCTACAGAGGAGGCTGTGTCTGAGGGTCCTGATGTGGAAACAACGCCTACTGGAGAGAGTGAGACCAGTGTGGCTCCCACTTCCATTCCTGCAGTGATTGACTTAATTCCTGGATCAGGGATGGAGCCACCCGAACAGGACAATGTCAGTACAACAGTTTCAACACCAGAAGAAATGCCAACTTCTCTTGAGGAAGAAAAAGGCGATCATGAAGAAGGTTTTGATAAAACAGGATGTAAGAAGAACACAAAGCAATGCGAATTCAAAACACATACGCATACAGCTCAATGCAATTTTCAGGATTTTGATGAACATGCTGATAAAATTTATTTGACAGTATAACGTATTGCTACATAAGAGCGGTGAAACCAAAGCATTTACACCTGTTTCTTCCAGAGACTGTATAAAAATAAGTCCCTACTTATGTAGGCCATGTGTTATTTGGTCTACACTCTGTATATCCCCAAAATATAAATGGCAAATGATAATTTTTCAGGCAAATTTGTTTTATAATTTTATAACTTCACATAAAAGCATGCTGTCAAAATGGACCATAATGCCATCGCATGCAACAAGTTTGGGGGTGGCTGAGGTAAGTTTTAGAACTTAGGACGCCCCCTTGTGTTAGTTTGATTCGTACAGTTTTGTCTGTTGAAGTCACTGAAACAATTCAAGGGAATTCAAAACTAAACCTCAGATCAAATAAGTTTAATTAATAATTACCAAATTACAGTCCTATGGATGGCATTTTAGGAGAGATAATGTAGAGGGGAAAAAAAACTTAATTCATATTTTTGCTCATGGTGCACACCAGAGCCTGGTGTATTCACAAAGAGAAGAAAATTTATACTGCATATATTGTAATTAAATTTAATGTGAAAGGTAATGCTTTAAGCATTTATTTTTGAGAGAGGGGATACTTTCAAGTCTACATGTCAGTAAATGACCTATATCTAGGATGATACAACATTAATACGTCTTCTTTTGTTCACCTGCAGCTCCCACAAATAATGGTGATCCTCGGTCCATCAATCCAGATAAAGATGCTAACCATAAGGCTAAGAAACAGGGTGATTCAAGTGAGCAAGTATACCACATACGTCTCTTTTTACACTCTGTATTGTCAGTGATTTTTAATTCTTTTAATCCTGGCTTGTATGTCTCCTTCTAGACTGGCTGGTTATTATATTAACGATTGTGGCAGTTGCTGCTATTTTTCTTCTATGTGTAGCTGTTGCCAAAAGAAAAAGGTATGACTTGGATTACTATCATACTAGGCCTGCCAAGTAACAACTTATGTAGATAAATACCCCCACCTTCTATGTTTCTCTGTCTTTGCATATTAAGCACACATATATTAAACTCACATATTTTACTCCAGAGTGAGGGATGGCAAAGACCAATATTAAATATATGTGTATCTGAATGTTCATTTGCAGCTGGTGTGGGAGGAAACAAACCCTGATGATCACAAAAGACACAGGTGAGGGCAATGGAGCGGCAGCAGCATCCGGCTCCCAAAACCAGGAAATGGTGACCCTCATGAGCAAGGAGAAGGTCCAAGAGAATGGCAACACGGAGGAGTTCACTGTCATCACTCTAGAGGAGTCATCAGATAAAGAGCAACTGGCATGAGGGAGAGCGCATGCAGGAGGTAGTTGGTTAGAGGAGGAGTGTGACAAAGTAAGGAGATGATCAGGATAGATGATCAGGGGGTTGGGAGGCTTGAATTACAGGGGGGTAAAACTGCTTTTGGTAGCAAGTACTAAAGGGTGTTAGAGAGACTGTCTAACTGAGGCTTGGCTGCAGCGGTTGCCTCTCAGTGGGACCATCTCTTTCAGCATGTGCAGCATTTTATCTGTCTGGGATGCTAGGTTAGCACAGACTGAATGTTCCTCAGTGGGGGGTTGGGAATGTATTTTCTGTCAGTTCTCGTGATTGTAATTTGATGATAAAGCCTCATTGTCACGAGTGTTTAAGTGTGCATGTGAAGGGTGATTGCAAACCGAGATACTGTTCCCCTTCTTTCAGATTGGGTGGATCCTAAAATTTGCTATTCAGCCTAAATGGAGAACATGAAATAAATGAGAAGAACTGATTTGTCTCTTTAAGCTACAGGTAAAAATAATGTTAGGCAAACACCCCCCCATGTGTTTAATTTTTATGTTTTTCTCCCCCCTTTTTTGTCTTCTTGTTAATGCCTTTCAGACTGGAATTTGCTTTTCCATATTCAAGAAACCTGGGGATGTCACTACCTTAAGTTATGCAGCTTTCATTCCCTTTTTCTTGGTCTCTGTATATAATGTGTAGCTCCGAGTGTCTTGTTTGTTTGTTTGTTTGTTTTTGTTGGTAGGGAGGGCTTCATATCTGTTTCAATTAGCTTTCTGAGGATTTTTTAATCAGAAGCTGTACCTCAGAGGTAAACAATTGTGAACGGATTTTGCAATAGTCAAATTTAGCATCCAAAATTTACACCACTGAGGTCAGTTAATATAATTCACTGAGTTGCAAATATGAGGATACCTTGATGTTATCCTGAGGATCATAGTAAAGATGTAAACATGCTGTATGCACAGTGTGTACATTCATTAGAGCGAAATGACAGAGCAGAAGAAAGAACTGGATTGTATCTGTAGTAAATTAATCATTTTCAAATGCCAAATTTACCCCATGAGTGACAGGCCTTTGGATACTGAACCAAATAGCACATACAATAACAGGGCGAGCTCATATGCTGATACTGTAAGCACACAGCAATACGAAAGGGTGTTTTTGAAAGAAAAAGACTAGAGTAACCTTTTCTGTGTCCCCCTAAGAGAGGGGGTTTGTAATGATGACGTTTGCATGCTTTGCTCAAGCCTCATGTGCCAGCTGCTCTGTACATTCAAACATGTAAACAAGATGCTGCATTTTTTTCTACTCACCTTCTCAATGCTAAAATGTACATTGTGTCCTGTGTGCCATTTTTCTTTTCTTTTTTTTTTTTTGTGCTTGGATTTTGGCATAAAGCTGAAATCTATATAATGAAAATAGATTTTTTTTTTTTTTTAATTTTGGTTCTGAGTTATTCCTTTTTGCTCTGAAATGATTTGTTTTGAAAGAAGTAGCAAATGTGCTAGAGTAGGCAGGTTTTTATGACAAAATTAACATATGTCAATGAAAGAATTTGTGAGTTCTTGAATCAAATAAATGTGTATAGAAATAGATATGCTTGAATGTGGTGTTCACTCAGTAATTACTCTTTTCGTAAGGACAACAGGAGCAATTGAATGACATAGTTAGACAGGAAATGCAAGTGGGTACACTGATCTGCCAAACAGGAAGAGACGTTTCCATGGTACCAGTGTTGGGAGGAGAGAATATGTTTACACAGAAATCAGAACGATAGAACGACGGCCATTTTGAAAGCCACTTTGCTTCTTTTTTGTATTAAAATGCATATAGTGTAGCCACAATGACAGCAGAGAAGTATTACTGTTTATTTTTTCATGCATGTATCATAGAGCACGCTGTCTAATGCACTGACATATTTTCATAAAGCTACTCAAGTTTCTGCAATCAAAATGACTTAACGGCACAGAGTGGAGACTGTATATAAAAGACAGAAGTCCTTGAAATCAAATTACTTTTAATGACTACCAAGTAGTGGCTCTTCTGGTTATAAAAATGTGCAATTATATACAGTGCTGTGAAAAAGTATTTGCTGTTTGATTTTTATTTATTTATTGGCATATATGCTTCAGATCATCAAACAAATTTTAATCCCCCGCCCTGTTAAATAATGAATTAACTGGGATTAACTAAATTTTTTGGAAAGCTCATTCAGATTCATTTTCAGTAGCAACACCCAGGCCTGATCAGATCTGGAGATTGGAGACAAACCAGAAATCTCACCATAAATACACTTCAAAAAATGAAGGTTTTGGAGTGGTCCAGTCAAAGTCCAGACTTAAATCCAAATGAGATGCTTTGATATGACCTAAAACAGGCCATTCTCGTTCTCCAAAACTCCCCAGTGTGGCTGAATTAAATCAATTCTACAAAGAAGAGTGGGCTACAATTCCTCCACAGTGATGTGCAAGACTCATTACCATTTATCACAAATGCTTGATTGTAGTTCTTGCTGCCAAGGGCGGCACAACCAGTTATTAAGTTTAGGAAGCAATTACTTTTTCACACTATTTCAGGTAGGTTTGGATAGCTTTTTTTCCCTTAGAAAATGAAATAATCTTTTAAAAAACTGCATTTTGTATTTACTCAGGTTATCTTTAGTTTTAAAATAATACAAAACTTAAAACATTTAAGTGTGACAAATATGCAAAAAAAAAACAACAGGAAATACTTTTTCACTTTGAGAAGTCTGAGAAAATGGTCATGTTGCTTCCTTTGTGACATCAATAAATAGTTCCCTGATTATACTCTCAACTGTATTAAACTTTTAATAATGCAGGATATGATTTAGGGCATGGCTGCCTTAACAGAGTGCAGTGTTCTTGGTTTCTCCCGAGATAGAATCAAGCAAAATGCTTGAGTCAAGGCTATCAAACCATTCGCAAACAGGAAGGTGACGTCACAGTGTATCTGTTCTTCTTTTACATGCAGTCTGTGCTTGCATGTAGCAATTGATTTCTGGCCTGAGGGTATCCATTCTCTTTTGTTTGTTCACCTATCATTTCTGTAATAAATGTTTTCTCACATCTTGTAACACAGATTTAAATGTTTTATGTATTTTATGCTGCATATGTCATCAAAGAAAAAGCAGCACAAGCCTACTGTCAATTTAATGTAATGTTATTGGCAAATTTCCTACAGTAATGACACAAAATGCCACACTGACTTGCTTGTATTAACCTGGATCACTACAATACAAAATGCATTTACAACATTTCTCCATATGAAACTCAAAGTGGTGGGACTAACCCCTATATAGACAGAAATGAAAATGTTTATAGAGTAATACAATGCTTAAACTATGTAAAATAATTAAACACACAAGAACATATATATATATATGTGTGTGTGTGTGTGTGTGTGTGTGTGTGTGTGTGTGTGTGTATGTGTGTGTGTGTGTGTGTGTGCGTGCGTGTGTGTTTTTATGTCAATTATTTGACAAGTCATGCTTTTGTTAAAAAAAGTCTCCAAACAGCAGCTGCAATTTAGTTATCAATCAACATTTATTAGTTATATTTGTATATGTACACCAAAGGTACAACACTTATTGATATGTAGAAACAGTTTTTTTTATGTATACCATAAACTGAGGAAAGAATTCTTTTTTTCTCAATAGTGAATTTCCCCCACACATACCCTCCTCCCTTTACATCAAGATAACAACAGCTTTACAAAGAGGGAAGGCCTAGAAAAGTAAAATCTGCAAAGCACATTGTAGGCAGGAGTGAAACAGGTTATCAGCTCAGTGTATGAGTTTCTTCAAAAAAAAAAAGAAGACAAAAACAAAACACACACAACACATTTCAGTAGAAAAGGACAGGCTTGAAGATATACTGGCTCTTTGTTGTTGTGGCAGTTATTTTCCATGTAATCAGTACCACTTAGGTAAGCAACTCCAGGTGTTTGTGCGTGCATATAGTTTCTGTGCAGAAAGTAAAAAGGCAAATTGAGTAAAGGCAGTTTACTAAGTAGTATTTCTATAAACCTCCTTGACGTTGATGACATGAGTTTAAATGTGTGAAGATTTGGTAAATGGAAACACTAACACACCATCTAAAATAGCTAGATGTTCACGTCTTGCAGCTTTAAATGTCCAAGGTAAACAAAGATGTCTGAGACTGAAGCCAGTTTTCTCCTTTGAAAAGACAAAATGTGTTTAGATGAGTCACCTGAGGAATGTTGCTCTATACTGTAACAGGCATTTGAATACAATTGGAAGTTTGAGCTTTCTCTATCAACTCCTAGGCTGTGTTTGATACATTGCTCTAGCCTACATGCAAAGCATGCCTGACTTTCTCCCTTTTTGTTTTGTCTCTATTATCAAGAGCCTTTATAATAGTCATTTCTCACCCAAATAAGTCATGTTGGCCCCCTTATCAAACCACAAACTTCCCCTTGCTCATTTTTAAGTCGCTCTTTCTCAGTCTCCTTCTTTCTCTTCTTCATGCAAACAGTATTTTTACAGGATAACTATCATTTCTGTAAAACTCTGCATTGCCACTGAACAGAACAATTATATATTTATGTATGTACAATGAAAATGAATTCACACTGCTTATATCTTCATGGAACAAACATTCAAAACGCTTGCATTAGATAAAAAAAAAGATATTTATATGCTGGAATGTGACAGCTAATTAAAAGAACTAGTTAACAGGTATTAGAGAATAAAAAAACAAGCAGTTTATGACATATTTTCCTCTATACATTTTTATCTAATCTAATTTTACTTCAGACATGGGTGATTTTTTTTTATCCTAGAGGATTACATTTATAAATGTCACAGCGATGAAACTATACTTCTACATACCATTTCAATACCCCCTTCAAAAGAAACAAAAACAAAAGATATCTGTTACCTACAATATATACACAAAGTGCAAGGAGGCACTTCAAAATATCATGCTTTTAAGATAGTGGTGCAAAAAATAATTATCATATTATTTTAATTCATGCTTCTAAAACCGTGAGTTTGAACATAATATTGGTCCAACACACAATCCCCATCGGTGACAATATCGTTCCTCTACTCCCCTGTGTGTGTGCGTGTGTGTGTTTGTGTGTGTGTGCGCATAATCCTGAAGATCACACAATGTTAGAGCGTCAGTGCTGTACTCTACAGCTCACTATTACAATTGTAAATGTGGTGAACTTCGTAGTTTAAGTGTTTGTTTTTTTGTTTTTGTTTTGCATTTTTATGATGTGTGCATCTGGAGAAAAAATGTGAAGATGCTCTATGTGCGTCAGTTATTGTGTGTACATACATACATCGTCTGTGCAGTGTTGTGAGCAGAACGCTGCATGTGCATTATGATGTATAAAAGTAGATAAATGGCAGAGTGCTGCACTAGGTGTTGTGTTAAGTTTACAACTGTTACTTTAATTGGCATTTGTTTGAACACCTTCAAGGCAAGGTCATTCAGCACAGATGAAAAGAGAGAAAAACACAATGCTGACAAAGAAATCAAATTCACATTGACATCAGTTGCACGTCTCTCTCTCTCACACACACACACGCACGCACAGACACACAGACACACAGACACACACACGCACACATCAAAAATAATAATAATAAAATAACAGCCAGTAGTCCTGCTTTGTTTGTGTGTTTGCCATACTTTTTTTTTTTTTTTGGTTCTAGGAGAAGATTATAAGTGTATTACCTGATAACTGGAACATCCTGGCATTTAACTGTGCATGCCCATTGTCATATTCTGAGTTTCACCAGCTACCATCTCACTATATGGACACACAGCTGCAGCATCTAGGGTTTGTAGAAACAGTCTTGAGCTCTGGTGGCAAAAATATATTGTTGTTTACCTTTTTAGATCTGGCTAAACAAGAAGCTGGCAGGTCTCCCCGAAGAGGATCTGTCTGTGTTTGTGCAAGCCATGAATCCATCTGACAGCCGAATGCTGCTCTACTTTCTTTCTCAATTTCATTTTATAAATGTTTCTAGCGGTTCACCTTTTGTGCTCTGCCAGTGTTTAATAATAACTAAGTCTGTGCTTTCTAGTACACTGGTTCACAGGATCATTTAGCCAATGGAATGTAGTCTGAAATAAACATGTGCTTACTGTATGTTATGGAAAGCTTCCTTTCCTATCATATTGTCATATCTCTCAACAAAAACCTTTGTTGTAATTTTTCAGAGGCCATTTTCTTGTGGAAGAACACAAACAAACAAGTAAACATTTTAGGGTTAAAACATTTTTCCCCCGTAAGAGTAAACATACAAGCCTGAGTATCTTTTGATCTTGCTTATTTTTAAAATTATACAAAGAAAAAAAAAATAGAAAAATTATTGTCAGCACTGATATGCACTTACATTTTGGCTTCACTTGTGCTTTTTCTTTATTTATGCTCAATATAATCTCTATTTTTGCTACAATTTATGCAGGTATGCAATTTAGATTTACATTTACACTTCGCTTTAAAACTGATTGAAATTAATTTTTCATTGGCTTTTTGGTGAAAATGGAGAGCGCTGTATACAATTTGATTTTAGGGCAGCACATTAGGCTTTGAGGCTCTATCAGATTATCACCTGTTGTGCTGGACAGTTATAAATGGACAATTTAAGAAAATGGATGTCATGGTGACAGTTCAAAGGCCTCTGTGAGCTGATTTGATTTTCTGCCTGTTTGGTCCCTTTAATTGCCTTGGTCATGTTTTAACCTTAGGACTCTCTCTCTCTATTGCACACACAAATTAGTTTTAAATATCGCCCAATAGGTGGCACAAAGAAAAAATGTCCATTTTTGCACACAGTAGACAAACTAAAAACATGATGGAGTTATAAATGGGCTCTATGGTATGATATGTGCTTTATAATCCACTTTTATATTTCTTGTAAATTGTGAGGATCAGCATGGGTCCCCTGTTCACTATTGTTCTCTGTGACCCTTTTATCGGTTTGTTGGTCCTCAGGGATACTGGGTAATACTGGGCAACTATAATTGCAGTTAGAAGCACATTAAAGACACTTGTGTTCTTAGATGAGAGACTGAGATGAAACCAAAAAGCAGTGGCCTTGTGCACGCATTGTGACAGTACTGGCAGGGATGGAAAGAAGGGGATTTCATTACAAACTGCACTGGTTGTCATGATTAATGCTCCAGCTCCCACTTGTCCTTTGACACTAAAATAATGATTCACCTTTAAGAAACTTGGAAGATGGTCGCAGCGCATCTTCACTTCTTCACACCTCATACAGGATGTATTGCTAAGAATAGATTATCTGACCTTTTTTTTCTCTCTCTTCCTTCCCTACCCAAGCCTTGAAGAATGTTGTGCAAGTATCTGCTATACATGACATAACTGTTCTCTAACATGTGAGGTATGCCTATGTTATCACTTCACAGTTAAGTGAATTAGTATCATATATATATATCAGTCAGATAGACAGTTAAAAATTTAAAGGGACTAATAATAAAAAAAAAGTAAACTACATAAAAAAAAACAAAAAAAACAATTAGTAGTTCTGTTCATGTGATTTTCATTCATTCTTGTATATCACCAGACAGGAAAGCTTGTGGAGCCCAGAAGCAGGGGATCTCTGTGCTGCCATTATTCATGTTTCCATGGTTCCTCCTCAACAAGCGTGCACTCCGCAGCAGAGCCATTAGTGGCTGAGGTTACCTGTAAGAAGTTAGCAGAAGATCTAAACACTGGATCCAAGGCAGATATTTAAAAAAAAAAAAGAAGATACATTTTTATAAAACTTTGGTTTATAATAACATTGCATCATTGAGTTCCAATCTCGACGTGTTCATTCTGTATAATGAAAAATAAAGGCATTCTATTCTATTTTCTTTAGTGCTCCCCAAGTGAACTATTTTAATTAATCTGATTAGAATTAAAAAGCATATAGATCATCAGAACAACTACTTTTCAGTCTTCCCTGATGTCGATAAACTAAAGTACAGTATACAGCATTCTTTATCATTTTGATTATAGCTAGAGTGCTTTGTAGGGCTGTAGTCGCCAGACCAACTGGTCCCTTGACCAAACTGTCATTGGTTTGACAATTGGTGTTACTTTCATGAGGATAAAGTAAAAAGAGAAAGTAAGAGAACATCCTTCCTTCCATTAATTTTTAACAGTGGTAGTGAAAAATACCTCTAATGACAATTTTGGCTGGAGACTGAAAAGTCTAACTTTTGTAACATTTTAAATGGTATTTTTAACAGAGCAACAGCTTTAGCCCCAGCAGCTCCCAGTTGCAGTAGTTACACCAAGACCAAGGTGAATATGAATCATCCGCTTTCATTAAAACAGAAAAATGACACAATTATTGATATTGGTCAGAACATGAAGCCCATTTGTATTATTCCTCAATAGCTTTTGTCCTGGGATCACCGGTTCGATATGGTTTGAAATCATATGAATGCACACTGATATACACTGGTTGGCTCCAAGTCTGTTTTCATTCCCAGAGTTTGCATTTCGGTACAATATGAAGAGGTTGAAATGAGTTTGAATGATGCTGAGTGTAATAGCCTTCTGGTTTTTATCTATAATTTATTTAGACTAATAAGGCTAGAAGGTAAAGTGCACTCAGTACAGTGTGGCTGATTTAGTTAATCTAGAGAAAGATTATTCTTCCCATGACCAATGAATTGGTTTGAGGGCATGAAGAATGTCAGTCAGTGAAGATTTTCTTCTTTGGCAATTAAAACTTTCATAGATAAATTTGCTATTTTGCAACAAGCAAATGACAAAGGAACTCCAGGACTGATGATCATGCATGCTCATAGTAGTCCTAACATGGGAGTATTTTTTAATGACCTGAGAATAGACCACAAATTTATGATGAAAACAAACTTAGGAGGCAGTAAAAAAAATACAAATGAAAAAATTATAAATACAAAATATACAAATAACAAAGAAGAAACACTACTAAATGAATGCATTGTTATGTTGAGCTAATCTGCAAGCACTCTACAGCGGTTCATTGCACCTTGAAATGGGGTTAGAAATGTGAGCAAGGCAAAGGAGAAAACAAGGGAAAAAATGGTGTGGAAGTTACTGGAAATAGCAATAGCTTTGTGTCACATTTATATGTAAATGTCCATTAATAAAGCAAGTCTCAGAAGGGAGGATATAACTTTTTGCCATGGACAGATAGATTGTGCGACAGGTTACCAGTGTTGCTAGGTAACGCCCTTCATCTTTTAATAAATGAAAAGGCTCATCAGTAGACCTTTCCCACCCACCTGTGTGTGTCAGAGAACAAGCATTATGAACTTACATATAATATTCTAAAAGACTGGAATGCATTCAGAGACCAGATTTAAAATGTTTCACATTATAGGAGCTATTTGCCCCTCTAGATTTTACAACACATTTCTCACAGTGGACAGAAATAGATGGTGTCAAAATGCAAAAAAAAAAAAAAAAAACCTGTTTAGGGAATGACTCACAGACAGTTTGGTAGTTGGTGTGTAGGGAATATATGAACTGCTAATAAGCTCGAGCACTTTCCTCTCTGTATCTTAAATCCTACAACAAATGGGGAACCTTTGGGAACACACCTGTATAACAATTAAAATCAGCTGCATTTTAAGATAAAGCAGAATACATCACACTGGACAATAAGTTGAACAAAAGAAAAGCAAAAGCTAAAAAGATGTCTAAAAACATTTCTTTAAAGAAACAATTCTGTCAAAATGTTTATTAATGACTGTATTCTGAACTTTTGACAGAGGAGCGCTGGTGAATAACTCCTCATGGTCATAATGGGGATCAACTGGCTCTATCTTTTGAATTAGAGTCAATCTCCAACAGGCTACAGATTAGGCTAACTGGGAGAGAATTTTTATCCTTTTTTCATATACACTGATGCTGCATAACATTTCGATATGAAATGTAATTTTTTTTCAACAGAAAAGCAGCTATTCCAGAGAAATGAAAACAAGCACACACCCATCTATTGTTCCACTGCTTCACTTCTGAAATAAAGTAACAGCGGGTGTATTTACAGTGTTGTAAACAAAGACGCAACACATAAAACTCAAACAGAATCAAGCAAGGTGCAGCGTGAGCATGCAACAGGAGAGGGGGTTATATACAGGTCTCTATGTCTCTAAGCATTAGATGTACCTTGCATTCATCTACTACAACAGAATTGTTAGCAGTAGCACTAGCAGTTGTGGTATCGGTAGCGGTTAAGACGCACTGGTTGGAATTATTTTCGTGGTGGTTCTTCATGTCGTCGTAATAAGACTGGGTCTTTGTCATCATTTCAATGTCATCCGACTTAGCCGTGTGTGCGTCCAGCTCATCCAGCTCTGCCTTTGACATGTGGTACACAATGCCTGCACCGTAGGAGTCACCAACCACATTCACTGAGGTCCTGAATCGATCACTGATGAAACAGAATCGGCATGAAAGATGGCTTTACATACTAGGAAAGGTTTACAAAATCCTAATAAAGAAGGCTAATGTACATTGTAGTATGCAACCACAATATGCATTTTTCTTTTGTCAAACTCACAGCAGCCAGTCGACAGCAACCAGGAGACTGATATCTTGGGTTGGCAGACCTACAGCAGTTAGGATCAACAGCATAGTCACCAGGCCGGCACTGGGAATACTGGCGGCCCCAACACTGGCCAAGGTGGCTGTCAGACTAGGTGAAGACATGAGAAAGCAGCACTCAATCACATTCTCCAAACCCACTCGCCTAACTTCATTCTTCACACCCCAATGCACCTATCCAAACACCAAAGAACATTAAATCCACTGCATCTCATGGTTACAAGAAGACATCATTTTCTGTGACGCTTGTGTAAAAGCATAGGCTGAGGAGCACCAGAATAAGTCCTCCATCGTTTATGAAGAGAGGGTCATTGAGACGTGACAGAGACAGGACTTTTAATTTAAAGGTTCGTGGATTTATAGGCCATAAAAATGTCAGAGCCAAGGTCATCTATCTGCAGCTCACTGACTTATGAGAAGAATATTTTGGAAAGATTGTTATGATGAAAGGAGCAAGTGACTGGTGTTTCTGACTAACTTCCCACTTAGCATGAGACATGAACTGGAGCATATGGTTGCTTCCTCTGGGCACTTTATTTGCTGTACTCTAAGTTTCTTTTCTGCTCATTGCTAAGAGCCACTACAAATCTGCTAGGTTTGTCTTGATTATTATGATCTAATTGTGACGAATGCATTTAACTGAATTTAAACACTCTTTAAATAGCGGGAATTGCAATTTTCACTGTGCTGATTAAGAATAGATTCACTGTAAAAATTGCCGTCAGATTGATCTGTTCTGGATGACTCAATTTCTCAAACCTTTCATAAGTGTAAGCTAGGATGGGATGTTGAATATTAAGTACAAAGCCGTGTTTTTTTCTGACCTGACAGTGATAATCTGACCAGGGTCAAGGTGGACACCATTCATCTGGGCAATGAAAATAGCAGCCACAGCCTCATACAGGGCAGTTCCGTCCATGTTGATGGTGGCACCGACTGGGAGGACAAAACGAGTGACTCTTTTGTCAATGCCCAAATTCTCTTCCAGACAACGGAAGGTGACAGGTAGTGTACCAGCACTGGATGGGAAAAACACAAGTTAATTAAAAATGTATAATAATATGTATAAATATTAAGACACAGTCATCCATTCAACTATTCTGATCCTGACCTGGAGGCTGTCCCCAGAGCAGTGATCCAGGCCTGGAAGATGCCCAGGAAGAAGGTGAAGGGGTTTTTCCTGGTGATAACAAAGTAAATGCTGGGCAGAAAAATTGCTCCATGGATGATGAGGCCAATAATCACTGTCACCATGTACATGCCCAGCTGCCTAGCCACGACCTCCAGGTCCTTAATGGAAATGATCTTGCCACAAATCAGACAGGCAATACCAAATGGAGAGTACCTGACAATATGAAAAAGCATGTTTTTAATCATTTAGCTTTAGATATAGTTAAATCTGACAAATCATAAGCAGGCTATCATCTTTTAAAGCATTGAAATGATTTGACAAATAATAAATGAATGAAAAATACATTAAAGTAAGTCATTTTTGGCTCAAATGACTTAAATGAGTTTCAAAATGAGTCAGTGGGAATCTTGAGTGACACTAACCACATGATCATGATGACAATTTTCATCACAATCTCATTGAGGATATTGAAGAATTCAATCATGAGCCTGGCCTTCTCTCCCATCTTGCCCATGCAGATGCCAAATGCAATAAAGAAACCAATCAGACCTGTGACAAAAAAAAAAAATCATAAATGTGTCAAATTTTGAATACCAGTGCTGAAGGGTGAGATGTGTCCAGCATCAGGGAATTCTTATAAGATGATAGGTTTTCCATTTAAAAACCAAAAGGCCTGTCCAGATATTTGCAGCTGTCAAAGCCTATTTCCAGTCGTTCTAGCCTCATGACTCTAGAGTATGACTGAAATATCTGGACACATATTTTCCATGAAATTAAATCAATACATGGTGCCAAAGGAATGAATCCAAATGACTTTGATTATTCCCTGACTTGTTCTCTTTGCATTGTGGTTTTAATGGAAATGCCTCAACTGCTAAAAATTTCCATCAGCCACTGATCTATATTTCTATGTATTGTGCTAGTTAGCAAATGCTGGCATGGTGATGGCTAAGCTGGGTAAGATGTTGAATGTGCTAAATATGTATATATGTATACACCGTATATGCCCACTTAGCAGCACTGTCTACCTTTTAGCATGCTGCTGTTAGCACTTAGCTCTAAGCACTGTTCCTAAGCAGGGCTGTAATTTTGTTTAATGTTACTTGGCCATATACTGCAGCTATATTACTGTGTTTTCAGTTGCAGTTAAGTGTTACATACCCAAAACATTCATGCCACTTTTGAATTGCAGTGACTTTTTGATGACGTACTGAGGCTCCTTTGTAATGTTAGCCACTAGGCCCTCCATAGTGGTGGCATTGGCATCCTCCTCAATAACCACCTCCACCTTCTTTGTGACTGTCTGAATCTGAAGTGAAATAAGCATAAAGCATAATTATCAATGAGCTGAATGACTGTAAAAAAAAATGTTTTGCTTACATGTGCAGCTGTTTTGGTATATCAGGCATGAATGCCTGTAGTTCCCTGTTGGTAGCCTCTGCCAGACACTTAATGAGTGTGTGTCTACTCATTTCCCAGCACACAAGTTTATTTTCTATGACTTTATGTAATATTCCCTAAGTGACTGGATGGCACTCATCCAGTACCAAGACAAACCTTCAGATATCACACACACACAGGCTTTCTATGTGTGAATAAATCCTTTTAATCTGTTACCTGCTGGAAACAAGCCTGCACCAGATTCTCTGGGAAAAGGTTCCTGATCAGATCAAAGAAGGCATCCAGACTGGACACATCTTCATTTTTCTCGCCCTCGCCCAGATTCTCCTTCAGTTTGGGGTTGCCAGGGTGGATGACTAACACCAGGATGACTCCCAGGACAGCAGCAATAATAGTTGTGGTCATGTAGTAGACCATAGCTCTGGTGCCCAGGCGACCGCTAGATTTGGCATCAAGACCGGCTAGACCTGCACCCAAAGTAAGCAAGATCATGTTTACCTGGTAATTACTAGGGCATATCCGATGGAAATTTTGACTCAATGCTGCAAGACATGAAGGCTGTATGCAAAGGTAATTAGTAGATTATATAAGGGTATTTGATCATGTGCATTATGTCTTTTTCATCATGTCCATTTTAGTGGCAATAGCAGCAAAAGGTGTAGCTTAGGAACTTAATAATCCTAATATATTTGACTGTGACAATTTACACCGGACCTGTAATTAAACTGGAGATAATGAGTGGCAAGATCAACATCTTCAGCATCCTCATCAGGATGTCTCCAGGAAACGCAATCACCATGACAATATCTGGGTGGAGTGGGGCAGCAACACGAAGCAGCATCCCTGCTACAGCCCCCAAGATCACACCTGAAAAGTGAAAAATCCCAAAATGTGGAATTACATCAGAGATTTAAATTTGAGAAACAATGTAAGTCAGACATTACATGCAAACAAAACATAACAAAAATACTCTGGTTGCATCCTTAGCTACCTGAGAATAGCATCAATCGAAACTATGAAATGACAAATAATTCTCTGATGACTCAAAGATATCTTAGTAACTGCTTCCCACCTTATCATTCCATTGTTTAGTAATGCAGAAGGAGGCGTCTGCTAGATATTGTACTTAGGGAGGACAGATAAAACATAAACCTGCCAAGAGAGAGTAAAGCTCATGGAGGATTATGATCAGATTTATCTGAAGCAGAGAGGAGGAGGCAGCATGTCAGACTCACTATTGGAACATCTCTCATCTCTGCAAACTCTTTTTATTCAAAAGAGTCTATAAATGACAGGAAAAGAGGTGTTTGACTGTAATCTCAGGTTTACTTTTTGTCTCACTGATCTATTTCTATTTCCATATTATTTTTTTTAATTTTTTAAATTTTTGCAACCTTACCTTTCCTCTGGTGTCCATTCTTTAATAGCCTGGATATTGTGACATTTGAAAGATCATCTATTCTCAAACAAAATCCTTGTTGACCCTTAAACCCATAATGTCTCTTCTAACTAGCAACTCTTTTCCTGCCGCACGCTGTTCCTGCCAGAAAGTAAAGTTGACCTCTGTATGCTCTCACCCCCCATTCCCCCTGCCTACCAGGCCTGGTGGTTGGTCTCTGTGTCTGTCTGTCTTAGGCTAGACAAAACCCCAACATCCTCCCGAGGCTGCACTTCCTTTGCCAAAGATAACCCAGCCCAATATGTTGTTTCATAACACAAACTGATCACAAGCCCTCCAGTTTTTTCTTTTAATCTAAGTTGTCTTGTGCTTTAATCTATCCCCCAGTCTAGCAGCATCCTGTGGATTTTGCACACCCAATGGTTTTGGATAGCACTTGATTTCCTGTGCCTTCTCTTTGGACCGTTTACAAGTTCCTTTTTCAGAGTCTCATCTGCCAAGTGACAGATGATCAATGATCATGCTGGCTCACTTGCTTTGTGAGCGTCCAGCCGAGTGCCATGAGATGTACACTCATACAAGCCCACATCCATACAAGTGTAATACAGTAAGAAACCAAATAAATCAAATGTATGCAGATTTTTAGAGTTTTAAGGCTCACATCCTCTACTTAGAAACTGTATGACTCGGGGGGGGGGCACATAAACATCAAGCATAACAAACTATCAAAAAGATGCACTGCTTAAGCAAATCTAATTTAAGACTTAATACCCTTTCCTTTTTTCTTTTTTTTTTAACTTTTCCTTTAGAGCCTAATGAGTCTGTGCTATAATGACAGTACTTTTCATGTATCACCAGAGGCTGTTTGGGTGTGTACAGCACAGAGCTTTTGATAACAACAGGTGGCACAGAACAGGGGAAGTTCAGAACACCCAGTCATCTTACTGTCTGAGCACAGATGGCACATCCTCCACATAACTGAGCGCTGATCTAACAGAAGACTGAACTCAGTAATAGTCAGTATCCATGTTTAGCCTGCCCTGCCTTGTAATAGGCTCTTGAGATAAAGAAAAAAAAATGAAAGAAAAAAGTGATGATGAGGAAACTTACCAAGGACAGTGAGAGTGAGAAGAAGGTTCTTAAACATTTTGGAGCAGATTTTGGCACATTTTGACTGGGGCCTGGCCTCAATGGGCTCCAGGTGACTCTCATGCATCCTCACCTCCACTTGTTTAGGCATACTGTTGGCACTGTGACAGAGAGAAAGAACAAGTGACAGGCCTATTTATTAAATGCAAAACCATCAAGTCAAACCACACTCTTTACCACAGAACATTTTTGATCCCTATGCAGTATATCTCCTGGTCATATTCTGAGAAAGGATTAATTCTATGACAACATACAGGATCCTCTGAAAACTGTTTATGGCTCAAATAAAAAAAGCTGTGTGATGAAAAATGTTTAGCATTCAAGCGTTGCCAAGCTGTCACTCTAACGCTGTTTGTTCATGGTTAAGAGAGCTTTCCAAAAGATGCAAGCTGACTACAAGCTGCTGCTTCTGAAATCGCAGTGCTTTGGGGCATCTAATGTCAGTTTACTGAAGGGTCATTGTGCACCCAGTTTTCCTAGAGTAGACTTTTGTTAGATTTTTATGGAAACCGTTGCCACATATTTTGATAAAATAATATTATTCAAAAATAACTATTCAAAATTTTGGTAGACCTTCCGGTCACTTTTAAAATGCAGAGTTTTAATTTTAAAAGTGCCGTTATATATTATCATTGCAAGAGTGAAACACAGAGACATTAAGTGGATATTACAACAGATTTCCATAATATTGTTTATTATTAAGGTATGCTGTTTACACTATAGACAAATACCAGCAAAAGTCCTCTAGCAAGAGTCACTGTATCATTATTTATCCTCGGGCACTGAAAAAAAGAGTAGAAAAAACAAGAAAATGTCAAACTGTCAAATGTTTGGTGAAAAAAATACCTGTTTAGATTTATACTCTCTCCTCTCTCTCTCTCTCTCTCTCTCTCTGTTATCATTCAAAATGTAATGAACTGAATAAAACACAGTTTCCCATAACGAGCAGCCCAGAGCAGCGGTCCCACTGAGATATGAATGTATTGTTTTTTCTTAACGAGAAGAGAGTCAGTTGTCATATGACTCATATGACAGGTAGGCAGGTGATCAAGAGCTGTAAGAAAACTGACTGAAAAAGAGAAAACCACAAGTACTATATTTGTGCAAATCCATCAACATCAAGTTAAAGAAAAATATATAAAACTGACTAGCTCGGTTTGATATTTCAATTATCTACTGATGAACTAAAAGTGACTTTATTGCTTTTCAGTAGGCTCATTAAAAATTCTGTTGTGATGGATTATTAAGAACAGCAAACCTGAAATACTATGACCCTGACCTTTCCCCTTATCCCTGGGTTCATGGTCTAAAAAACACAAATGGAAGCTTCAGTGGTGAAGGTTATGGTTTTTCATCCAAAACACTTCAGACATATTGATCATGACTGCTGTCAAGTTTTTTTTGTTTGTTTGTTTGGTTTTTTTTGGGGGGGGCTTCTTTTTTTTCTAAGCTTAAATTCTATCAAAGGCAAAACAGGGTGTTTTAATCAAGAGGCTGCTTTTGAAAATGAACCTCACAACCAATGGCTCTTTATTTGTGTTTTTGTGTGTGCATACAATTCCACATGAAAATGCACACAAATTCACTGACTTACACAGACCTCCCTCAGGTTTCGAAAGCTTAGGTATAAGAAGACCACCTGGTCACCTTCCAGGCACACAGATGGATGAGTCATCTCTCCTCTCATTAATTTCGATGTGTGAAATACACAGTATACATGCAAACAGCAGGCAAATAGCAGCCGCATTACACTTTACCCTGGTGTGATTTCATGCTTCAAGTAAAAGCCAGAGGAATTCATAAAACACCAGAAATTTAAAAAATTACTATTACATAGAAATCCAATTCCACAAGAATGATGAGTGCTGCTAATTTAATGTCTCCCTTTTTCTCTCCCTTTTCTTTATTTTTAGCACTATGAGAGGAAGCAGGCGATATTCTGCCATAATCCTCTCATTAGCACTTCTCTCACCAAGTCAGAGACAGATGAGGGAGCAGGTTTGTGTGACCCAATGATTGATGAATGTGAAAAAAAAAAATTATAGCTAAGAGTTACAACCACTGCAGCAGCTGAATTATTTATTATCATTTTGTACCAGGAGGAAATAGCAATGTGTTTTGTGTTATAGAGTATTATTACTCTACTGACTGGAGAATTCTTTTTGTTATTAACATTTCATAAGCTTGTAATTAATTGTTGTGCCCTAACAAATAATTCTGAGAAGCTTCACATTTAAATCCACAGTCAGATGAGTCTGGGCTTGTTTCTTTTTTAGAAAGTGTAAATGTCAAAAACTTACTTTTGTATCACTATAATTGGATTTGACTAAATGCTCAATACAACCATATTTCAGAACTTCACACTTGTACAAGCACACATACATACAGTTTCTTCTTCTCTGTCACTAATGGGATCATCTTCTACACCGGTTAATCTTGGCAGAGGGCTTAGTCAGATTAATTGCATTACAAAACTGTAAAGCCATGAAGAATAACTGGAGGTGTGAATAAAATGAAAACTATGAAACTATATGTTTTCTATTATATGAAAAATTTCAAAATCATTAAGTGGCTAGAGTAAACAATTGAAAAAAGCAAAAGGAGTAAAAATAAATGATATGAATGAAAATACATAGTACTTACTTCATTTCTGGGGGAGTTGAGGTAAGTGCTATATACATTGACCAGGATCAATTCTCCAGTCTTTGGTATTTAGGAGGGAATCAGTACAAGAAAGTGTTAGCAGGATCACAAGTGCTCCATCCAAATATGTTGCCAGATGTCAGCAGATAAGGTCCCAGGTACAGCCGGTGGCTAAAAACACCAGTGCTCTGCTGACAGCAACCTCCTTTCAGCTGTCCACAAACTCATCCAAAGCATCCAGAGAGGAGCGAGTCAACACAGTCCAGACGACAGACTTAGTCACAGACACAGCAACCTGAATGGCCCCATCGTGATGTCTGCAACCACCTCCCCCCACCACCACCACCCACCCCTTTACTCCACCACCAACACCCACAGCCAGCTACTCATGAATCTCACACGTGCACACGTATCATACACACATCCAACAAACCTAGAAGTAAATAAATAACTAAAAAGAAGAAATGGAGGGAGGAGCTAGTATCAGAGCTTATGTTTCAAATCCGTAAAGACTGCTACAGTCCCTGAACACTGTAATCCCCACAGAGAGCATGCTTCCACATTCATCCAACTACCATGGATAGTGCATGAGAGGCCAAGCTTCTGGAGATGATGCATGATGATGCACAATACAGTGGTGCTTTGTAAGTAACCCTTTTGTTGAGAAGGGAATAAATGATTAAAGGATTAAATGAAGATCTATCTATCTATCTATGACAAGTCTAAAATTAATTTTCACCCAATCAAGTCACACACTCCTACTTGTATATTTACATATTCCCACTGTTCAATAAGACTCCAAAGCGCTGAACTCCAAAGTACAATTGACCTATGTGATTCATGTGAGGATACTGTCACGCTGATTTCCCTCTTTTCTCCCAGCAGCATGGGACTTCACATGGCATTGAGCAGTATCACATTATTCTAATTAGGGAAATGTGTTGGAAAGCTATTTCCTCTTCAAACAAATGACCAGCTACACAACAAAAGCCAGAGGAATGCCATCTCTGTCTGTAAAGGTTGTGTCATGAGAAATCACTCATCCCAAATCCCTTAACATGTTATCCTTATTCAAAGGGCTCTCCCAGGAAAAGAGTGCAGTTTCGGGATGAGAGCAAGGGACTAGGACAGAGAAGAAGGGGTTACAAGGGGGAGTAAGAGGGACACTAGGGGAGAAAGGGGTACTGGGGTCGCACCAGCACCTCTCAGCCAAAAGAGGGGCCTGTGAGGGGAAGGCTGAGGCAGCCATCCCCACTTTTGGCTGGTACCATGTGAAGTTCTCTGCTTCCTCTCTCTTCCTTCTGAGGGGCTTTGTTTCACACGCAAACAGTGGCAGTGGCCCCAACTCGTCCGGCCAAGCGCTGTATCCAAACTGGCAGGGGCAAGAAAAGAAGGGGGGGGATTCAGATGGGAAGGGGTGCAAGGGTATAGCGAGAGGGGAGAGCAGTGGGCATGTCCAGAATGGCAGTTCTTTCAGGCCACTGATGTCATGCCTGTGCCCACCGTGGGAGAGCAGTGGAGGGACCAAGGCGCCCCTTTCTCTTTCCCCCTCCACAGTCTCTTTTTCCAGGATGAATGAATCTTTCAGAAGCAGCAGCTCATTGTGTCCCATAATCGACGGCGATTATCCCGATTTTATGCAGCCTTCCCAGTGCGAGGAGGTTCCCTGAGTGCTGGCATTGAGGGCCACTGCGATGCAGCAAGGACCACGAGGGGTTGCCCTAGCAACACTCTGTGGTTTAGAGAAGAGGATGAAGGGGAAGGAGGAAGCTCACAGCCACACACATACATAGCATACAAACACACAGCCTGCACAAGCACTCCATAAAGAGAATGTATGGCTTAAAAGATTGACACATTTTATCTTTATCTCCCAAAACAAAATTAATCTAAGATTTTGCCAAACTTCACGGGGTATTTTTAAATGCAAATTCTCTGTGTTGAGCTTCTTCATAACTACTGAGCTACTGTGGTAAATATGGACAACAGAGCTTATTATTAGGTAAGCAAAATGTGCCTAATAGTTAAAAAGTTTGCATTACAGGCTGGTTGTGTGATTACTTGTCCATTTCAGGTTGTTATTGTCCATGTAATACCACAGACGGAGGTGTAAATGAGAATACAAGTTTCCCACTGGTCTCTCAAGGGGCCCAATCCCCATCCTCTTGATTGGTGCATCACATTATGTTGTAATGTAAAGGCAACTGGAGCAGGGCCAGGCTCCGGATATATCTGCCCCCTCTGGGCCTCACAGTCACTTGCATTACAGTGGGAAGAAATGAGCTCACACATACTGGCTGCCTAGGAGCTGTGACCACCACTAGCCCCTTAAAAGGAAGCTCTCAGCAAACACTCCAGGTTGTGCTGTGCATAAGAAGTGAAGGATAATTTCCAGGACTCTAAAGAAAGGGAAGCTTTATCACACTGCAACTTTAGATTATGTATCCCTATGTGATTGGGATGGATATATTCAGGGAAGTTCCATTTAAACAATACTGATGCAAAACTACACAGAATATCAAATATCAAATCAGAACTGACATTGTGCCTTCCATCTACACTCAGTGTGCTATTGTCTGACAAATGTCCAAATGAAACTGATCTAAAAAATAGGACTAAGGATTTTCTGCATTATGTACATCATAATGATATCGTTTGCACATATACATATATCTCACTTATTTCTAATCTGGTTATCTGAAGCATGCTACACACTTGCTTGACCATTGACATCCCTTGACATTCCTATAGTTTTAGTGGACTTATATCCTCTAGATTCTGTTAATCTAAGAGAGTAGCTGTACAGGGTCACTCAACGGTATACTTGAAAAGTTGTCTTAAGCCACTTCAGAGTCAAAGTGAAAATACAGTCTGAAAAAAGACACAAGGCAAAAATGATCTGTACACTTAATAAAGCAGATTTTTGATGATATTCATCCAAGTTGCAGTGACATATTCTAAAGGACATTCTGAGGAAACTTTAACACCAAACAATATGTAAATTTATAGTTGTATTTTTCTACATTTGTGAAGTTTTATTCTGCACTAGTATAGAAATAAGAAAAAAGCAAAGCAAATTGAAAGAACGGTGTTATCAATATGTTGTGCTGCAGTTTGGTTATTCTATGGAAACACTAAAAGTAAAAGGGATATCCTTAAAAACATTTGGGCAGCCTGCCCTTGTAGGACTAAGCACTGCTGGTTCAGTACCACGGTCAGTGACGCAGTCTCAGGAGCATCCAGTCTCAGTATCGACAGGAACTGTTTTACCACAGCTGACCCTGAGCTTAAAATGTGGTATGTCACTGCCAGCACTGAAACTCCTAGGAATCCTCAAAAGTCATGCTCTGAATTTTTTATCAAGATCAGCCACTGATAAATGAAGATGAAGTTTTCACATTAATTCACAGACTGGAGTTTCCCTGTCTCTTCTCTCAGTGCATCTATCTTTATATAAAAATAATATTCATAATGACCACAACTCTCCTCTTTAATTAATGTCCTTCCTGAGAAATAAAATTCTCAATTTCTTGTATTCAATAGCTGTAACACAGTAACTTTTATTTTTCTCTTTTTAAATTTTCCATTTTTACCATAATATTTTACAATCAGGGTGCATTACCAGCTTGGCAGTTCATAAAGGAACTATATGTGCCTGTCACTCGGCATTCCCTAAGGTTTCCCTTTGTTTAGCGCAACTCTGTCTCCGTAATGAGGCAGTCATTAGAGATAATCTGAGAATCCTGAAGCTCGTGGAGTCTGTATAGATCTCAGATGTTTAAAAGTCCCACTGTAATTAAGCCCTAACAGCCCATCATGCAGGGTTGTAGTTGTCACAGGACTGGATGAAGTGACTGTAGTTTATCTGGAAATATCTGATAGAGAATTTAGTTTGATAGTATCTATTCAACCACAACCAATTCACTGCTACATCTTCAAGCTCAATACCTTCACCCGTAAGTGTCCTATATTTTTTTGTGAAGTAAAAAGGGCAAACCTTAAAGCCAGCTATCCAGAAACTGCTAAAGTTCATACCCCAAATCTCAGCTTTTATGACTCACATTCTTTTCTCCATTATCGTCTTAGAATTTTAACTGTGATTATTTCAACTGTGTACCTTTTATTTGCAAAATGATTTTGTTATTGCTCTTCCACTATCCCCTATACCATTCCCCAACTCTGTTCTATAGCTGCACAGATGAAAGGTCAGTGAAAAAAAGAATTGTCTATAGTCATGTGAGATCCTCCAAGCCTCCCCTATCAGATGGTGGGTTACACACTTACTGCAGATAAAAACACCATCTCCCTCCCCCTGTGGCTGCTCTTGTGTTCATGCTGGCTGCATATGAAGTGATGCTAAAGTACTATCATTAGCAGAGGCGCATCTGTTTAACAGACCATCAAATTTTTCAACACACAGCTTTTGATGCCGTTGGTCCGATCCCCACCGGAGCTCATTAATTCAGCCAGCAAGGCAGGACAACCCCACCCCCTGCTGCAACCACCACTATGATATACCCGCTACATAGCTGAGAGGCAGATGACAGGGAAGGGTGGGAGGGGTTAAATGGCAAGAATGCCACATTGAGACAGATCCATGACAGTGGATGGGGGTTGGGCGAGGGAACAAGGCGGGGGAAGGTGGAGAAAAGAAGGTGTGGCTGATGGAGGTAAGGATGGAGACAAAGGAACAGAATGGCAAGCAAATAAGAAAAAAGTCAAGGTGAAGCAAAAAGGTCAAACACAGGTCAGATTAAAGCAATCACTTGGTGCACAGATGAGAAGAAGCATGTCTCCACATTTATTCTTTGTTATCACGTTATGAGTGGATGCATGACGAGCTGACATCTGTGTTAGGCAGCTGGCTCTGTGAAATTGGATAACTGCACAAATCATGTTTCATACATCAGTAGACTCACCTGACACACTCTAAAATTTAAATTAATTTCAGTGATAGGATGCACTCAACATAGTTTTTATATACAGAAGTGCAAATGCACAGAATAGAGTGTCTGTTGGTCATGTCCCATGGCATCAAAGGCTGGGTGGGGGGGTTAAAGTCTTGTTCAGGATTTGTCAATAAGAGGACTAAGGAGGATGGATGTTCTCTTACTAATTAAACAGTGCAGCCTATAGGGACTGAGCACAGCCTAAAGCAGTAGCCATTACCCTGCTTTCCCCACAACACCCTGCAGTGTTGCATGCCTGCACACATACAGGTCATTACATCATCCAGCTCAGCCAAGCTGCAACATAGTCATCCCTATGCTAGCATTTAACTCAGTCCTAAAGGCCAATATTTAGTATAGATTTTTATGTGCCACATGAACTGGATTGTTTTAAGAACAAGCTTGTAAAAATATTACAAGTCAGTATTAAAATGCACTTAAAAACAGTATGAAAGTAATTCTTACAGCTAACAATAATCAATAATACTACAGGTATAGCATCTATATGGCTTTATTGCAGCCAGTGCCATAAATTTCACAGCCTAATGTCAATAAAACCAAAAGAAATGCTTGTGCTTCATGGATATGTGCCATAAGTTATCTCATGTAAAACGTATTACTGTAAATATACAGCTGATGTATGTATAGATGTATGTACATATGGCCTTTATGGTGTTCTTAGCAAAAACGTATTTCTGTAAGATGTGATCATCAGTTGAAAGTGAAAGAGTCTTTGCATTTTTCTGCTCATGGAAACATTCATCATTAGGGATACAATATGGAAGCATATCAGGAGAGCAGGGAAGTGTGACAGAGCTGTCAGTTGCTCACTTGCAGTGTCTCAGTGTATATCTGTTTTCTATACTAAGAATCGTTCCTGCTCATCACTCTCTGTTACACGCTGTCTCTTCCTGAGTTTCCCTCTTATTTTCTTCTTCAATTTCTCACACACACACAAGACACTGACCGGCGTGCAAGACAAGACATTTTGATCCTTGTTTGGTCTTGGTTCCATGAACTGGCGTGTTTCAGATGTTCGCAAAACATGACTGCCTTTTTTTCAAGCAAACAAAATTTTAAAAATGTACAATTTTCAAAAGAAATGTTTGCTTTCTGTTTGAGCAAGCAGATATTCAGTTGATGCCGTAAACTCTGGTGTGAATTGAAGCCTCTGCACTGTGCAAGGGAACTTTCTTTCAGAAACACTTCACTAACAGTCTTCTTTCAGAACCACGTCTTTGAAACTCAAAAAAAGGGGCTAGCTGTTGCTTAGTACTAACAGTTTTTACATGTGAAGCCACATGGACTCCCTTGCTGCCCTTTGGCTCATTGTTTTTCCTTCAAAGTCATGCACACTTTGTCACACTATGTAAATATTTCTTCAGTCACAGGCAGCACAGGAATGCCGTAGAGGGTGAACACTCGCTCACAGGCTTTTTCCAAAACCTAATTATAAGAGCCGGCAAATAGTGACAGTCAATCATTATCAGAGGCTCTGGGCAAAATCATTTTCATCACATTTCCGCTGTTATAAATCCCAAGCGCATAGAAATCTTAGCCTGCTCAATAAATAGCAAACCTGTTTTATTTGAGATTTAAGGAAGACAGGAAACCAGGATTCCCAGTGATGTCAGTGTCAATCTGCACCAGAAGGAATGTGTACAACATAAATCATGTAAGGCTCGTTTTAAGACACTGGATAAACTGAAACTAAAACTTCCACTAAAATTAAATAAGCTTTGGATTTTTTTATATATATATTTCTTTATTCATCATTGCAATTACATGCTTACAGATAAACTATTATATGATAAACCAGATGATTTCAAGGTATGTCTAGATAACTATATATCCAAATAGATGCCCAGATTATCTAGCTATTGTGGCGTATTTACCTTACAGTATAAAGAACCTTGAGGCAACTGTTGTGATTTGTTGCTATATAAATTTACAAAAGACAATAGATAGATAGATAGATAGATAGATAGATAGATAGATAGATAGATAGATAGATAGATAGATAGATAGATAGATAGATAGATAGATAGATAGATAGATAGATAGATAGATAGATAGATAGATAGATAGATAGATAGATAGATAGATAGATAGATAGATAGATAGATAGATAGATAGATAGATAGATAGATAGATAGATAGATAGATAGATAGAGCTCCTAATTAACCAGTGCATAATGTGGTGAGCCAAAAGCCTCTAACAAACCCCTCTCTGTGTTCATCAGCCATTGAGGCAATCCGCTCTTGGAACACGCCAACCCTACTAGAATAATGGGCCACTTTACAGGCCTCCAAGTTAGTTCACAGAATCTAGAGCTGGGAAACCGCTAGCACAGGGTTCATGGAGAGGAGGGGAAACTTAATTGTTGCCTCCATTTTAGTTTTTTCATCCCCCCCCTCTGTTCTGAAAAGGGGGCTGACAAACAGGCAATGAACACATTTGTTGTGTGTTCCGCTGGACAAGTGGGTGAGGTAAACAAAACTAGAATGTAGGGTCTATCAACTGGAGCTCGTCAAGATGGGATAGGCTGAGCAGTGGGGAGCAGCACACATGCAGAGGAAGGATTGGTCAGGGACCTGAGTGTGTAGGAGGGGTGAGGCCCACTGCCAGGTTTCAGGGGGAGTAAAGTAGAAAGGGTGACAGTAAAGGGTCCTGAGGGAGTCAGGAGAGAGAGAGAGAGAGAGAGAGAGAGAGAGAGAGAGAGAGAGAGAGAGAGGAGGGGGAAAAAGGGAGGGTTATTCCGGAAGAATTGGGAGGTGGACATGGGTGCTGAGGTTACTCTTCTAAGTGTGGGCATTGTATTTGGTGCTGAAGTTCTCATGCATGTCTTGTTTCAGTTCCCTAAAATGTCTGAAAGTGATGGAGCTCGCTGCGATTAAGCAGACAAGTGGCAGCTCTGCTTTGCGCTCCCACAGCTCAGGCTATTTACATACTGAAGAGGAACATTAATGCCGGCCGATCCCCCAAGGCTGAACAAAGAAGCACACAAACCTGCCTCTGAGGCCCATTACGTACTTAATTGAGGATTTGTGGAATAGTAAAAAGGGGCAAAGGAAGAGGAAGGTGGGTGAGACTGGGAGGGGTAGTGGGTGAAATGGGCAATTACACAATTTATTTGTCTTTTTGTGTTATTTTTATGTTTTTTCCCCCCTCTGTGTTCCAAAAAGGTTTGATTCCATTGACAGTGGGAGGATCAAACATGGAAATGATACACAGACAAATATATAAAAGGCGCAAGAACAACTACAGTAGGATACAACAGACTTTTCCAAACTGCAAAAGAAGTTAAACAAAAAATCTTATTGACGTATTTTAACAGTTTACAGGGTTCTTTTGTACCTTTTTTTTTTCTCTTTTGTACCTTTTTAACTGTTGAAAGTGACAAACGTGTACAGATCAGATGAATATATCTATTATTAATAGTGAAAAGTAAGCATTTGTGTGTTTGGATACTACTTTCTGTTAAACATAAAGACATCTGACATCAAGTTAACAGAGCTGTTGTGTAAACCAAAAGTGGCTCCATCTGATAATCAGTGTGAATCTGTCACGGTAAATCATTGTTCAGTTGAAGTCTCCTTTTTGTTTTGAACACTAAATCTGCTTCAATTATGATTCCTTTGTCGCCACACAATGGGTCAATTGTTTGTAGTGGCATGGTCATTGGTGCCAGGAGGGAAAAAAAAGAAAATGAGACCCCCTCTGTCCTGCCTCTTCTTCCCTTTACCAATCACTATTGGAGCTTTTTCGTGACTCCCCCTGCTGACCTGAATTCCAGTGTAGCAGGTGCCAATGGGATGTGGGTGGTTTGAAGTTTTGCAAGGAGGACAGGGGCTGTGGTGAAGAGAGTGGGAGGGATGAGGCCTTTGCTGTACCAGTAAATGCTGACTCAATTCCCTGTGCACCCCCCCCCCCCCCAGCCAGTACTGTGACCTCCAATATTAATTATGAGTACTCATGACTCAGAATATGGGTCAAAAGTAGGAATTGAAAACTCATTTAAATCTGTGCTGCATACAATAGGTAAACCAGATAAAGTCAACGTGTCAGGGAAACTTATCTGTAATAAATGTAACAGTGAGGCAATGTAGCAGCTTGCAAAGCACAAAACAGTACCTAGGAGAGAAATGTTTTTAGTTCATTGCTGACTTTTTTAATGAGTAGCTGACAGAGCACAGCATATAGCCTATTGGTCCAGCACATATACAGTATATTAAAGTATATAATACTGGATAATGACGTTCACTACGTTTAAGTAAATGTAAATCTTTTTTTTAAACTGTGCTGTTTTCGTATTGCAGAGTTAAGGTGGCTTTCTTTACCTCTACTGTCAAAACCCTCATAAAAGAGAATTCAGTTTCAACAGTACATGATCATCGTCAGACAAAATTTGAGTTATATAAGACAAACTGTAAACTAAATGGCTTCACATTGGTGGTTATTTTTCTCCCATTGCACATCATCAGAGAATAAATGGGCAGTTTAAATTGGTGTTCCATTGCAAAACTGAAGAAGTGCCTCAACCATGGCCAGCAGAGATCTATCGTTTTGCCGCCCAGCAGCAGTCCCACTAGTGAATGCCTATGATTCTGTTCCTGTGCAGTCATACAGAAGTGAAGGGAGCTGGGCTCTTTGTTTGGTCAGCCCATGGGAAAAGCTTCACTCTGTTCAGTTCTCTGAGAGACAAAACATGGATTCTATAGGCAGAGCTACAAGAGTGAAAGGGGGAAAAAAATTAAAAAGCAGATGATGAATCTCTTCTTCTTCTTCTTCTTACAACTGGAATACAGTTGCAAGAAGCAGACAAATCTCAGTTCAAAGCCCAGGGAGAAAAGAGGGAAATAAATACAGTAAAAATCATGTCCAAAAGGGAATGAAATTGGTTAATATTAAGGTAATTTGAAAGGACTGGAAAACGACAGCTAGAGAGAGAAAAAGAGGAGTACTGAATGAGTGTAAAAAAGAGAGACAGAGATAGACAAGCATGAGGGTGGTAAAGAGTGAAAAGAGGAGCTGGATGGCACTTTGGCAGCTTCAGCATGTTCCCAGGAGGATTACTCAAGCGCTAGATGCCACAGACTGCCAGCAAGACCACAGAGAAGCTGCATGAATGGAGACACACAACCGTACATGTGCAAACGGGTGCACATCTCTGTAGATGTCCCCCTGCTGTAGGCTGGTCTCTAGCTCACCTGTTTCTTCTCTTTCCTTTTTTCTACATCTACAATCTTTTTTCTTTTCCCCCCCATTCTTCCACATTTCCCAGCACGTTCCCCACCTCCTTTTTCCTTCCCTCCAACCTTCGATCACACTTTCTCTCAATCTCTTCCATCAACCCTTTACAAACAAATAAAAGAAAAGGTCTGACTTGGCCAGCCCCAGACAGGTAACATGTACTCCATCTTCTGGCTGCTTGTGCAGGCCTTTTAATTCCTCATGCATGGGCAGAATTCCCTGTTCAGGGAAAAATGTCTCTAGGTCTCTAGGAGCGGACACAAACTCACCTTCTCCCTTGCTAACTCACTCCATCATTTATCCATTTATCTATTTAAAACCAAAGAAAGAGTTCTATATTTTACTGTCCGTCCTCCCCAGCATTTTCTCTTTCTATCACGCCCACATTTTAACTCTCTCACACGCTATCTCACACTTCTGGCAGTGTAAAACCTCAGCTTGTCTGGCAAAAACTAAAGTGTTCTGGCATTTCAGTTTCTGTGTAGTTTTTTTTTTTTTTCCCTCAGGCGTGAAAATGTATCAGAGAATATCATGATTCCCTTCATCACTTAACTTGAATTTTCTTTGACTCAGTCCATGTCTGATTGCTAGTGACTGCTCAGTTGCCATTTGGTCCATTGTTTCCAGTCATCTCAGTACATTAAACAAATCTATCTACTCGATTCCTCCTCTAATAATTCTCAAGCACAAGAGAAACTGGTCAGATCAATTGCTAAAATTGTATTTGCACTAAAGAACACAGTCCCTGAAGAAGTTATCAGTCAATCAGCATATTGATTTTTGACAGGGTGTCATGATTTGCCCCCGGGCCACTTCTCCACAACTACCCTCCCCTTACGTGAGCGTGTTTGTGCATGTGGGTGTGTGTGTTCTTCTACACATCTGCCCTGCCCTGAGGACAGTGACCGTTGTCGTCGCTCAAATTAAAGTAGCAGCTTCACAGATTTTTAACATAACAAGTTTGGCAACACGTTTTGTTTCTAGAGGAAGACGCAGCAATGCCGCAGGGTCTTGTCTTAAGTTGTGCATGTTTGTGTCTGTACTGAGTGTACGCTCAGAATAATTGGTACCTTCTTTATTACATGTCTTGAGCTTCCAAGAGTTTGTCATGATGATTATAACAAATGCAGCTACATGCTGATATCATGCAGTTATACAGAATGATATCCACTTTTCTTGTTGTGAAATGAGATCTTAGTACAGCATATTTAACATTTTAATTTGAAATAGTTGTTGCAATATCCTCTGTAAAGTTGCATTATTTTCTCTTTTCAACAAACAGTTACTTTGACCATTTCTATGAGCTGGCAACCACAAAAAGAGCAATCAATTTATTTGAGCTGAGTGTAACAAATCAGAGAATTGCCAGATAAAATGCCGACAAAAACTGCTTACCAATGTGTTCTTCTGTATAAGTTGACCCTAAATATGTGTATCATGCGCTCAACCAAGCTTCCATTGATGTGGATATGAATTCTCATTTATGTGACATGGTTGTTAATGGCTGTACTTCACAGTGCAAAACCGCTTCACATGAAAACATATGCTTTCAAAAATAAAAGCTGCTTAACAGCTACATGCGTGAGCTTGCCTTGAATCTATGTCAGGTTCATTCATGTAAGACAGAAAATGCCACAGTGCAGTGGTTTGCCAGTGGGAAAAGGGCAATACAAATTAGCTGCACAGACACTTTGCTTTACAGATTCTTCAAGCAAAGGATCAAGGCTTCAAAGATGTCTCTGCATGGTACAGTCAGTTCCTCAAAGCACGTCCATTAAACCCAAACATATAGACTTATCTGCACTCAGCCGAAGAACCAAACCTTTTCTAGGTTTGATCAACATCCTTTTGACGGAAGCATTGATAAACAACCCCTGTTAAGGTTTTCAAGACCATCCAAGACTAATGCAGAAGGCGATCAACTGAGAATGCCAAGAGAATTGGTTTCCATGGTGACATTGATGGTGCTATTGGAAAACTGTGTGTCTGTGTGTGCTCACACCCCAGAGTCTGCGTGCATGCCTTTTAATATGAAAAGGGGAAAGAGCTACAACGATTGGTTAAAGAGGAGGGTGGTGGTAGTACCCCAAGGTAAAAAAAAAAAAAAAGAAAAAGAAAAAAGAAAAAAAAACACAGTTCATTCTACGTTATTTTAGTAGGAAAATGGGGGAGTCTTACTCAACTGCAGGATCATCTTGTAAATGCAAGAGGCTGCAGACATCTCCGAGGCTAGATTATACAGAAGAATTTTCTCACAACAAAATACTTTATCTGAAGCTGCAACTCAGGCTACAACTTGTTGGCTTTATCTTCAGAATCACTATAGACACAAGAACAATGGTGCTTCTTAACCAGTTAACATTTAGTCACACCTGGTGTCAAACCAAAACTTCTTCACAGCGGAGCTGTCAAAAAAATGTTACAGGATTTATTTCGATTTACAATAAAATCAACTTTTTCTATGTGAGCTTAATGCAACTAAATTTTAAAAACAATCAACTAAGATGGGAATCGTTTCGCGCTTGGATGAAGATGACCGAGGACAGCCACCTTTGCAGAATGCTGCTTTTGGCTCAGCTACCAGATACTTGAGAAAAGGGTTTCCCCAAAATCCTCAAAGTGTTGACAATCGCATGATTAAAAACAAACGCCAAATCGCGTTTTTTTTGTTTTGTTTTTTTTGTCTTAAACGTTCACTGTGATGTTTCTTTAATTTATCTATAGCGCGTCCAATCGACTTTGGTTTAACGGTTATGTTTGCCATTTGTCCGATCCGAGGAGAAATGTGAGTAAATTCAAGCTCATTGTTTAAGGTTGCCGTTCCAGGACTTTTTACTGCAGATTGTCGCTTGGAGTAGCTGCGATATGAATGCAAAACTAAAAAAAGAAAAAAATATATTAACTGAAGGGATGAGGTGGAAAGCGGTTATCTAATTTCTATTTTGAAATAGTTTACCCACTCGCATGCACATCCGGTGCACCTGTAATAATTTCGCGCAGCAATTACATATGTTTACCTGCAAGTTATGATGATGGAACAGCAAATTGGTTGTTAGTGACGCTTAAGAACAGCTACGCATTCCTTAATTGTCTCCACTATTGAGTGTTTACGCATCCCATTTGCAGGTTAAAACAGACGCCAAGCAGCATCTTACCTTTGCAGCAAATCGCGATGAAAAAAGTTTTTGGTGCTGTCCCCTTGCAGGGCCTTGTCTCTTCCGCTTCAGAGAGCGTCAGCCACCGCGAGCTTCAGAGCGCACAGCGTTCCAAGACAGGAGCGCTTCACGGACCAAACAGGAATTTTCTGTTAGTAAAATCCGAGGAGCTCCGCAGCTCAACGATCCCACTGAATGAGCTCTGCCTCACCTCACTCTTCGGCGCTTTACTCCCCCACCCACCTCCACCCGTTTCCCCCTCTTTGTTCCTTCTGCATGGGAATGCCAACCCTCGTTGGTTGAAGATGCAGCCTATACCGTACCCTTTTCTCTCCGTGTCTCTCTGTGACCCTCTCTGCCGCACTCTCTCCTTCTCTCTCACACACAGGCATATGAGCACGCGCGTAATTCACCGGCATGGACACGCAAAACCTGTTCATAAGGACCCCACCCCCACCCCCACCTCAACGTAACCTCAACAAATATCCTAATTAATGTGGGTGAGGTTTTATTACCTTTTTGCAGCTGCTGTTCCACAGGCCTGTGGTTATGTCAGACCTTTGGCAGATATAATGTACTGTAGTTCTAACTTGCAGCATATTTATAAGGTAAATATTCCTTTGAGAATTAATACATTTCATACACCCCTTTAAAACAAACAAAAAAGTTTCAGAAGTTAAGTATATATCTAATCTAAGTCTAAGGTAAGGAGGCGGTATATGTATGTAATTTCATTAATGTAAGGTTCACAGAGCGTGGCAGAGAATCTTCACCCTAAAGTTAATATTCAGCTTAATATGACTGATAAAGAAAAGTATAAAATGTTACAATGGAGTAGATGAACCCTTATATTTTTTTTTAACTTTTGAAAATGACTGCAATAATCAATTCATTTGCAAAACAGTGGTCCGTTCGTTTTCAGTGGACTGACACATTTAAGATTATCCTGAAGTCCAGCTCAAAACTACTGCAAAGCTGCACATTTTCTGTTGTTTAGGATTCAAGTTTGCTGTCTTGTTGAATGATAAAGTGTCATTTGGCTGAAGCTGTGTTTATGTTCAGTTTGTTTTTTGTTTTGTTTTGTTTTTCCACCACAGAAATAATCAATAAATGCCAGCATGCCATTTCCATTCAGGTATAAAAGCAATAACTCAACTGTCACCATGTTTGACAGATGAGGCGGAAAGCTTTGGACCACGGAGCTGTGTGCCCCCCCCTTCCTCCCGCTCTCTCTCTCTCTCTCCACTTTTTATCCTTCTATTTTGTCAGTCCATCCATCTTTGTGCTACAACTGTGGTGCTTTCTTTTTGCATGTTTTGGCTGTATCAAAGCTGAATGCTTATCAGGGTTTGCGTTTGTAGTGAATCCTCTCAGATTATGATCGCAGCTTTCTGTTGATCACTGGCATGGAAACAAGGGTACTTACATCCTGAAAACTGTTATTCACTTGTTCTGCAGCAATAACACATTTTTTCTTCACAAAGAAAACAGTTTCCCAGTTATCCACGAAACTCATACTCCTAAGTCCACCAGACTGTAAAATGTGAAATTTTTCTGGTTTGTTGTTTGTACCAAACTGTTGAGTTTGTCAAAGCAGCTTCTTCTAATATCACTCTGATAAGTCTAGGTTTATGTTTCAGTCTCATTATTATGTCCTTTACTTGGATGGTCACAACTTTTATTAACAGACAGACTCCACTTTAGTCTTTAATCTAAATGTCAACTCTGAACCCTGAATAAATTCTGATACATTTATGACCTAATGTTCAAACAACACAGTTGCCCCCAAAATTTGTTTGCAAATTTCCCATTTTCTTGAACCATTCCAGTTTGGCCAGTCTCATAGCTGGGACTGGTCCACCAGGGCCTCCTCCCTTGGCCACCACCCGACACACATTGTAGCTTGGGCTCCCCCCAGATGAACTGGTGGAGGTACCTCCCACATTGTTCTTTCAATACTGAAGAGTTTAAGACTAAGAATCCATTTCAAACTGAGACCAGACAGAAAATAATGTACCTGTCTGAACAGTTACAGTCTTAAGAGGGGGTGAGAGACCTTTTTTAAAAGGAACAAAGACACAAAATTAAAAAGTCAGATATGCTAACGTAACGTAACTCTTCTGTTCATTTCAAGGAAAGACAGGCATTACAGTCACGTAAAGCAAGGAGCTGATTTTGCCAGGTCAGTATTTCCCTTTCACAATGTCAAATGAGAAATTAAGGCAGTTTCCATTTGACTAAATGTCTGGTTGTTTTTTCATCAGTGTGCCTGATAATGAACTATAGTTACATTATGGAACAAAAAAGACAGACATCTGTCAAGACCATGGGCTATTAAGTGGTCTGCATGTGTCACGTGGGGGGGCTGCTGTGCAGGCAGGAAGGAGGACCCCAATTGCAGACTCCGGAAAGGTGCTTTTACACACACATTTATTCATCAAGAAAAAACAAAACACAAACAAGACCTCTCCCTGGGAAGAACATAGGTCTTTAAAAGATTTGAGCATACATCTCTGCTTTGTGGAAGTGGGAGTTTTCTTTGTTCAGTTTCAAGCAGGATTCTATGACAGAAGGTTTGTGACTACTCTGTAGATGTGGTCTAACTGAACAAGTATAAGTAGCATATTTCAATCATGGCAGGCAAAAATGACTTGAGTTTGTTTTCAGTGTTCACAGGCTGCAAAATATTATTGAGACAAAATATGCAAATATGTTCTTGCTCCTCACATTCTATCGAGGATGCATTGGATGGTGGTGACTTGTGAGTACTTGGTGCAGCCAAATATCCCAGAATTCATTTTGAATGAAACCCAAAAGCGGCAATTGCAGAGGAGAGTAGCCAAAACTGTAAGTACAATTTGAAATACTACTGTTTGTGTGACACACAATACATTTTTAAGATGTTTTAGGCAATAATTAGTGGTGTGCCATACTGCAAATTTTAGTATTGATCCGATACCAAGTAAATACAGGCCCAGTATTGTTGATACTGATACCAATGCCAATACGTTTAACTCATAAAGGCAGCTTATGTAGAGGAGAGCAGTGTGTCATGATTTATGAGGTGAATCATTATCAATTTGCAAACTCTGAATATATTATTACTTTCCACAATAATTAGTTAGCACACTAAAACACAAACTCCAGTTTTCTGGAGACTGGGAATGTTAATGTGCCTATCTTTAAAGCACTTTGGTTGAGCTTCTGTTTTAAATGTGTCATGAAAAAATAGACTTGACAGTCAACACAAAAGTTTATTATATTCAGACATTTTCATAGTTCATGTTTGAGGTTCATTTTTATAGTTCCAATAAAATAATTAATTTAACATATTTCACTGGGTTGAATATATTATTTGAATGTCTGAATATAGGAGTCATTGGAATGGCTCTTTGTCTGGCCCCTCACTCAGGACCAATTTGCCATGGGAGACTTTACCAGGGGGCTAAGCCCCCAGGCAACATAACTCCTGGGATCACTGGGACACACAAACCCCTTCAACACGATGGTGATTTACAGAGATTCCAACGACCACAAAAACACAAATCAAGAACACGAATCAAGAAATGAACAAAAATCAAGGGAACAGTTCACCCTGCACGGGATAGGGTTACTAGGGCCCCACCCTAGAGCCAGGCCTGGGTAGGGAGCTCGAGGGAGAGCATCTGCTGGCCAGGCATTAGCCCGTGGGCGCAACCTGAAGAGGAGACATGGGCCTGCCCTCTTGTAGGGCCATCACACGCATGCATTGGGCTCTGGATCCAGTCTCCTAAAGAGGGACTGGACTCTGTTCCAGTCTGGAGTTACCCTAAGTGAGAGGCGGTGAGCTGGGGTGGGTATTCTTGTATCCCTTCGGCTTACTGCCTGTACGTTGGAGTTTTCACTGGCGGATGAGAGGGTTGCTTCCCTGCGCCTTCAGGCCAAAGAATGGGTCCTGACTGTTGTTGACAGTTCAGAGTACCCACCTTTCTTGGAGTCGCTGGGTGAGGTGCTTGAGGGCACTCCATCCGGTGACTCCGTCGTTCTACTGGGAGACTCCAGTGCTCACGTGGGCAATGACAGCGAGACCTGGAGAGGCGTGATTGGAAGGAATGGCCTGGCTGATCTAAACCTAAGTGGTGTTTTGTTATTGGACTTCTGTGCAAACCACAGTTTATCCATAACGGACACCATGTTGGAACATAAGGACGTCCATAAGTGCACGTGGCACCAGGATACCCTAGGTCACAGGTCGATCATTAATTTTGTAATCATATCAGATCTGTGGCCATATGTTCTGGACACTCGGGTGAAGACAGGAGCTGTCAACTGATCACCACCTATTGGTGCATTGGACAAACCTGGCGCACCTAAATGTATAGTGAGGGTGCCCTGGGAGCGCCAGTCAACTCGTCAAATCCCATCTTTGGCATTCCAAGGGAAGCTGAGGACATTGAGTGGACATGGACTATGTTCTGCACCTCCACTGCTGAGGCTGCTGCTCAGAGCTGCAGTTGCACAGTGGTTGGGGCGTGTCATGGTGGTAATCCCCAAACCAGATGGTGGTCACCGGAGGTGAAGGGAGCCATCAAGCTGAAGAAGGAGTACTATCGGGGTTGGTTGGCCTGTGGGACTCTGGAGGCAGCCCAACCGGAACATGGCTCGGACGATGGCCAAAGCAAAAACTCGGGTGTGGGAGGAGTTCCGTGAGGCCATGGAAAAAGACTTTCAGATGGCCTCAGAGCAATTCTAGCAAACTGTCAGGCGACTCAGGAGGGGAAAGCGGTGCTCTTTTCATACAGTTTATAGTGTGGGTGGGTGTGCTGCTGACTTCAACTGAGGCTCAGTGGTGGAAGGAATACTTCGAGGACCTACTTAATCCCACTGACGTGCCTTCTGTAGTGGAAGCAGAGTCTGGGGACAAGGGGGACAACTTGCCTATCGCAGGGCAAGGTGTATTTTAGAACACTGCAATAGATTCATTGCAACATCCCTTTTTCTATTAGAGTCTATACATTTTATGTAGTTATCATTCACTAGAAGGCATTTAAAGTTGAAGAACCTGATGCCAGTTTGTTCATGTTTGCACGTGTACATTGGTAGCTCAATGATGCTGTCACTACCTGATTTTTAGTGTGCATGTAACAAAGAAATGATGTCCTTCACGGAGCTTCCTGATTGACAGAAATTTCAAGTTATTAACTTGAAATTTCACAGTAATTTCTCAAAATTTCTCAAAATTTCAACTTTTGAGTTATGGATGGCCTTTTTTCAGTGGTAGAAACAAGCTTCCATATTAAGCTGATCTGTTATGAAAAAATCTTGTTTGAGAGGGGACATAGTGATGAAGCAGCGCTTAAGGTTATTCATACTGTTTGACTATGTGCAATAGTTAACAATGAATTATCATTGCAGTTATATGTAGATAAATATTGTCTATGTCTTTAAAACTTATTAGGTAGCAAATGAGTGTATATGAATTAATATGAACAACATCCCAAATACGGAGTGCTGACCAAGCATTGTGAGGTGTGGGGAGGTGGTGGAGCACTTTTTCAACTGAGTTGATTTTAGACTTCTGCACACATGACTCAATACAAAGACTGCATGTCTTTATATTAGACTGGACTGTTTTCAACTGGGGGACCCTTTCTGTATATATCCAAGCAGCCCACTAGCTTGGAAACAGAAAGGCATTTGTGTGGGCAGCACTAATTAGTCTTTACAGATTCTATTTGCATCTTGGCCACCATGGATGAGGAAAAGTAAAGAAGGAACACAGCAAAGTCTAATGTTTGGCTAAAGTAGTCTGATTTTTAATGTTTCAGTTAATGTTTCAGTTCTGACTGCTTCAAATGGAAAACTTGGAGATGGAGATTCTACATTCAGTATAAGGCAAACTGAAGATAAAAAATATTGATCTGCTGGAAAATTCAGCATAAACCGTAAAACATTTAACCACTGACAGCAGGACTGTATCACTACTACCTCTCTCTATCTCCTGAAGAAATTAAAATTAGAAAGAGACAGCAGACAAAGGCGTGTCAGCGATGAGCACGAGTGCTGGCAGGAACAGAATGAGCAATATGGACAGGATAGACTATAATAAAATAATAAGAAGCTGGTCTGTAAGGGAGAGCCATTGATATCACTGGCTATGGAGGGGACTGTTGCAAGAAATTCACGGATGCATCATACAGATTATGTGCACTTTGATATTCATCCTATTTAAAATAACCCAACTTCTGGTATGTATCATGGTGGAATCTTCAGTTATCAAATCTGTCAACATGCGGGCTCTTTCTCAAACCTCACCAAGACAGACACAGCTCCACCACAGCATAGACAGCAACACTATGACAGTGAATAATAGGTACATCTAGTCTTGGCCAGATTGTGTTTGTGCTAGTCAGTCTAATGTTTCATGGATTTTTTTTTTCTGCACATTTTTCACCTGAATCCTGGGACTTTGTTTATAAAAATGTTTACAAATTTATACTCATGTTCTAAGCAGGTTCCTAAAAATAATAATAATAATGTAGGATGGAAATTTCACATCTCGCAAATTTACCTTATATAATGCAAACAAAATGGAAGGTTTACCCAGGATTAGCAATTGTCTAAGAATCAATAATTTTTTATGAATACCTTTATTCTTCAACACAGCTTGAAGTGTGTTAGCCAAACTGTATTGTAATTTCTTTAATTAGTCTTCCGGAATAGTTCTCCAAGATTCTTGGAGGACATTCAAAGCTCTTCTTTAGATTTTTGCTGCCTTTTGTGCCATTCTCTCTCAAGATGATCACACGGTGCTTCAGTAATATTGAGGCCCAAGCTCTGGAGAGGCCAGTCAATTACTAATAATGTTCGACTGTGTGTATTTCTATCCAGGTATGCTTCTCATGTATTGGCAGTCTGCTAATGATCATAGTCATGCTGAAAAATTAAACTATCTTCTGCTTTCTTATTGCCATAAATTTTGGCAAGATCACCAACTACACTGGTTGAAATACAACCCCATACCATGCCAGAACCTCCACCATGTTTTAAAGATGGTTGTAGGCACTAACTGTTGTAGATCTCCCTTCTGACTAATTGCCTTTTAAATATGTGGCTAGAGACTGGCCACAAACATAGTACGGCAAAGGCACAAAAGAGAAGTTGTAGGCATCCATTTGCAGTGAGGGGGCATTTAAATTGATGCCTGCACTTTCAGACTCAAGAATAGACATGAAACTTTTAACAACAGCTGGTTATAAGCTAATGTTATGCCAGCTAACATTAGGGTCAAGTGTCCTAAAAAATCACACTTTCCCTCAGATTAACAGTTTGCTTACATTCTCGTGTCATTGTTCACTAAGCATCAGAGTCCAACAATCTTACATCTACTTCAAAGACAGTTCCACTAATGCCAGCTAAAAGAGGTTAACAGCGACTAACAGTAGCTAACAGTGGCAATAAAGAGAAGTGCTTACTGACAGAAAAGTTCAGGACATCCTCAACAACTCACCTCAGCATCGCTAGCATTAGGGATTCATCGACTCGTATCGGACTCCTTTCACAAAGTTTTACAACCACTTCCAGAATAAATAAAGGTGGATGCTTCTCACCCAGCATTGACGGTTCGAGGTAAACAGTGGACCGACTGACAGCAAGTGGTGAAAATTTTAAACACTGTAACTTTAAGAAGCAATTGAAAACAAATGAATGTTTTTCTTTGCTAAGTTGTTGGTTATGTGTAGAAATAACACTGGTTTGTCCTTCGAGTTAGGTGCCTTTTTGATGCTTGAATGACTTATAGGTCAGTGTTAAGTGGGTCAACAAACAAAAAAGAATTCCTCTGAAAATGTTCAGGTATAAGGACTGGATTTATTTTGTAACATGAATGTGCTGTTAATAATTTGGTGCTGTATAGTGAAGGTGTGAATAGGCGTCTGTCAATTTATGTAGCTACACTGAGCTGGTAATAACTGAAAATGCTCTCTGTTCAGGTTCTATGCATATATTGTATTTGTATCATAGTATATGCACTTTATGATTTATATACTACCCTGTATACAGTACTGTATTGTGTATTATAGTGTGGGCCTGAAATAAGAATTGTTAGAGATCACATGGTAGGTTGTGAAGGTCAGTGTTGGGTCAATAAGAAAGGGAAGCTAACACATAGTTGAAAATAGGATTAAGCTAAAATTTTCTTACTGTCAGATAATCAGTAAATCTTTCCAGCTTTATGCATTTATATATTTTTTGTGACAAATACAGTAATTAAAAATGCATAAGTTGCAACACCATTTTTGCACTGGGCACTTAGTGTGGGGGCACTGCAGTTGAGACTAAGTAAATTCCAAATGCAGTGAGAAATTTCTGTTTGACTAATGCTGGAGAAACATTAGCCAACTTTGCCTACACAAACCATTTTTTAAATTGTACTTTTAGTAGCATCGAATAGACTTGGGACTGAGCACTACAAGGTCGGGAGGTCTATGAGAAACAATGTGAGGAGCAAGGCTTGAGCTGTAAATGTAAAGTACATTTCTGGACAGTACAGATCCCATTTTGTTATGACCAGTGGAGTGTGTGGGCATCTCTTTTGGCTCAAAGGCTTCTTCTCATGCTGAGAAGCAAACACAGAGAGCCCATCAGCCTAACTGGGAAACTGGATCAACACCTAAACATTTTCTGTAAGTCTGGTGTTAAGTATTTTACCCCTCCGGCTCTCCAGTGTAAACTATTTTCTCATGGTAGCGTTTTCTCATCATTATCCTAGTACTTTGTTCAGAGCTACACCTCTGTCCCCAGGCCAGTCAGCTTATGGTTCACCGTTGCCCATGTCTCCATTGATGATGCCCTGTGAGCTTACAAGGGCCTGTGAACAGACGGTCTCCCAGCCCAAGTGGATAGGACTGTCCTCTGGGAAACATGGGACTATTGCTAAGCTGTTGTTCAGCTTTAGTAAATGGGTGAAGAGAAAGACAGAAATCCTTTGATAGAAGATGTCCCCGTAAAGAGGAAAAAAGGGGATTCTACCAGTTTGGCATTCCAGTTGTGATCTTGCATTAATTAATATCTCTGACTAAATTATTAAATGGCTGAATAGTTTTTGGACAGTAACAATAATAGAAAGACAAAGAAGAAGATGCTATACTGAATAGGAAGGTCTTTGCTAAAACTAGATTAAGTGGAATGAAAGCAATTGCAGCCAGCTGGGAATCAGAACTCAGGTCATTTGCATCCATGTGGGATTATTGCAACATTTTTGTGTGAATAAACTTAATTGCTTACAGTAATGCATTGTTTATTGTCTATTTTTTGGAACTTATGAACTGCAGGTCCTCTGGCTATGTAAGCTCACTTGGAAAAAAAAAGTTGTAAAATGGTGAAAAGTCAGAATGGAAGTAATTGATTTGGGAAATGATTTGATTTGTTTATGGTTGTGAAAATGGTGCTGCTCTGGCACAGATTGATTCTACCGTGTGCTTCATGAAGCAAACATAAGGTGCTTTTTCAACGAAACGGATTCTGTCTGTAGAATATATGTGCAAATGCAAATAGAGTTTTACACATTTGAAGGAATAAGAATAATAAGAATAACCACACAAACCTTTCCTTTAATAAAAATGTCATGATTGTTCTCTTTCAAAAAAGTATGTACATCTCTATAATCATATGAATTGATATAATAATTCAGAACATTACAACATATATACATAACAAAAGTCCAAACCGTTAACAGTCAGATACTCAGCTGAATGGTTTTCTTGTCATTTTCAAGTGTGTAACCTCAGGCTGAGGGACCTGAACACTAAAGTCTTCAGATGAAAGGGTGATGCACCAGCACATCTAATGTGTTAGCACCCCCTTCAGTTAGAGCACTGTGTTGTCCAGTGTTGCTTCTGTATCTAAGTAGGAAAATGCCCTTGTGCATAAAAAAAAGATTAGGCAGAATGAATGCACTAAAATACAGACTAAATAAGGAAGAGGACTGCTACATTTTTATTTCATATTGCTCTCGATCCAGTCTTTAAAGTTGTCTACACGTGTGTAGACTGTGTAGAGGTCAGGATCACACTCCCCTTGGTCATAGCCAAAGCTCACCAGTCCCAGAAGTCTCCATAGCCCTTTGCTCTCCCTTTTCACCTGTGCAGAACCAAAAGGCGGCTTTTCATTATCATTGGCTTGATTCTCAGAGAGGGCAGGCAGGACAAGAATTCCCCCAGTGTCAGAGGGACATATGTTAGATGGTGCATAATCAGGCTTTTGGCTGGCACAAAGCATATTGTCTGTAACACTGACTGGCACCCCATTACGAGCATACTGCTGCTCACATGGGACTACATCAGCAAGGTGAACGAGCCCAACCCTTGCTTTCTCATCAGGGCCTAAACTTGACTCGGGCAGTGGAGACCACCCTGTCACAAGCCCTTGAGCGGAGGTCACCTCTTCTTCCTGGTTTTCGAACAGGCAGAGAGGCAGGACTTTTTCTCCAATCCTTGCTTTGTCCAGTAATTTGATCACCGCAATGTCAGAGTCAAGAGTATTAGGGTCATAGTTTGGATGAATCGCAATAGAGGCCACCTGAAAGAGGAAAAGACAGGCTTACTCTGCAAGCTTTATTAAAAAGAATTGGCTTAAAAACAAGACTTCCTTCCTACAGCTTACCCGCAGGTGTTGAAGACCTTTGCTTTCTCTGTGATCATCACGATAGTGCTTCCCCACCACCACCTTTATTGTGGTTGTATCCACAGGAAAAACCTTGCCTAGGTCTGTCACACAGTGAGCTGCTACCACCAGACTCCTTTGGTTAACCAGAGCTGCACTGCAGACCAGCTGCCAGTCAAAAGCCTGATTGTGCTTGCCAGTTCCTGCTCCACCATCCTTCAGGGATCCTGCCTGGCTGTCTGCCATTGTCACCTTGGTCCCTGTACCCTTAGTGGAGCGGTGGTAGATGGCAGCCAGCCAAGGCCAGTGAGCCTCTTCTGGCCTCTCTGGGTCAAAGGTTGGATGCTTCCCACAAACTGCCAAAGAGAATGAGAGGTGTGACTATAATCAAGGGCACAGCAGGAAACACAAGACAGGAAAGATCAAATTTTCACTGAGATTAAGTCAACATTTGAGCTGTGGCACTGCTTTTATTTAAACTTTTTTGGACAGAGTTTGCAGAAATGCTCAGTAGTAGCATTGATAATAATAATAATAATAATAATTATTATTATTATTATTATTAGTAGTAGTAGTAGTAGTAGTAGTAGTATTAGTATTATTATTATTATTATTATTATAATGCCTTAGACTTATATAGCTCTTTTCACGGTACTCAAAGCGCTTTACAATTCTGTGCACCATTCATTCACACCTCAATCATACTTGGTGGTGGTAAGCTACTAATGTAGCCACAGCTGCCCTGGGGCAGTCTGACAGAAGCGTGGCTGCCAATTCGCACCTACGGCCCCTCCGACCACCACATTCACACTTAGGCAATGTGGGTTAAGTGTCCCTGACTGAAGAAGGGACAAAGTCTAATCTATAAATACACAGTTTGCCCATAACAGAGATTGGTACCTGTTCCATAAATATTACAAAATGAAAGTCACCTCAAATTTAATGCCCATTGTCATCAGCCAAAGAGTTACAAAATCAGACCAAAGACACAGACTCTATTCAAGAGGTTTAAGCTGCTGATTTTGTTTCTTTGCCCAATACCATAGTCAACACCCTATAAAAACATAAATCTTCCTCCAGTATTTATTAGACATATTAATGTTAAACAAAGCTAACAAATATATATATATATATATATATATATATATATATATATGTATATATATATATATATATATATATATATATATATATATATATATATATATATATATATATATATATATATATATATATATATATATATAAATTTATTTATTTTCAGATTTGTATTACGGAAAGTTTTTCATAAAGGGAGGTCAATTTTTACAGTTCTCCTTTCACAGAGAGGAAAGACAACCGAAGAGCGAAGAAAATAAAGAGTGATTATTGCTTTATATAGTCTTATGTGTATATATACATAATACAATTAGGGAAAAGTAATTATGATTTCTTGACAGTTACTGCTTAGTTTCTTATGAAGGTTTCACTGTGAGGGGAAAAGGCTCTCTCTCTCTCTCTCTCTCTCGCACACACACACACACACACACACACACACACACACACACACACACAAATGCTTATTAGAGATAGTGGCAAGGTTGTGTGAGCAATTAGATGCAGAAATGCTTTTAGATAGTGCTGTTGTATATGCCCATCAAGTATTCCTCCATTATATAAATGGCTATCAACACACTATGTCTAAGTGATCACATCATCATTTTTAATTCCATCTGCACAGGATTGTTATGGAGGTGTAAATCACTGCATTAAAATGTTTGACAACTAGTGGTCCTCTGCTGCCCTCACCTGGTGAACAGGAGACATGTCGCCCGCTCCATTTCCCTGTCTTCAAGCAGGTCCGACGGGAACTGCCGAAGTGGTGGTAGAACAGAGATGCACACTCATATTCTATACGTGTGTAAAGATGGTGGAATCCCTGGGGCAACTGGGAAAGCACTAGGGGGCCTTTAGTGGGGCTGTGTGACTGGGACTCCTGGCCCAGGTCAAAGGAGTAGAGCTTGTGCACAGGCGTCCTTCTGAGGGCGAAGATATGCCAAGGGTATGTAGTAAATGCACTGTTTGTCCTTTGAGTTATTAAAATCAATTAACCAGTCCCTAAATACCACATTTTCCTGAACTATGTTATATATTTATGGTTGTCAAGTACTTTATATGACATATTGCATTAATAATCATACCTGGATGGCACCTGAGGGGGCAGAACTTTTTGTTTCACCAGCTCTGAGACTCTGGGCTCTCGACATGCTGCAAATAAATAAGGACAACTTCTGAGTTGAAAATGATCCATGGAATGCTGTATAGAATAGAATAGCCTTGGCTATGACTCTGTTTCATTAATTTATTCATTAAAGCCGTGCCAGTGAACCGTTCCTCCACTTACCTCTTGGCAAAGAGCTACACAGCATCCAGGCCAAAATCCATTAAGGACTAATTAATATTTACAGCTCCAGAACTGATGGATGATTTTCTTGCCAGAATCATTTCATAAATAACATTTAGCATTAGCGTTTATTCAGCATTTTGGAACTATTGACTTACAAGCGTGTATATCTACAAGTTTAATACACTGATATAATATCCACAACCATTCATTTTGTTATAAATCATTATAGCATCCAGTTTTGCGTGATAATGCTTTAGTCTTTGCACCATATTTGAAACCTACTCACCAATCCAGTAACAATCAGTAAGAAAAAAAGAAGAAAGAGAAAATGATGCTCTGTGTGTGGACTTAAAGAAATAAAAACGTTCTACAAATCTTCAAACAACAAAATCATAATAGCTGATTAAATAAACAGAAAATGGCAGAACAGGTGACAGTACCTCTGATACAGACGGGCTGTTTGCCACTCCATGTGCCGTCTAGCTGGCATGTACGGCGGGCATCACCACTGAGAGCATAAGAGTGGTTACACAGGAACTCCACTGTTTCAGGCTCTAAGCCTGGCACAGCCTGCTGGTAGCCATGGTAGAGGCGAGGCAGAGGTGGGCAGTTTTTTTCTGAGGAACAGAGAGTGGGTGAGAGTAACGGCCAAATAAAAGCAGATAAGCAGTCATTTTTATTTTTGTCAGTGAATCTCGTACCAGTGAAGCTTTGGTTGATTTCTCTCTCCCTTTCTTTCTCTTTCTCCTTCCTCTCGTTTTGCAGCTCCTCCTCTGTTTTCTCAGTTGAATCCTTTTCATCCCTTTTAGTTTCCTTTGGTTTCCCACTTTCTGCTCTGTACAGGGTAATGTTGACTCGAGTGGGAATTATTTTCCTCCCTGGCAGTAGAGATCCTATGGTATTATTTTCTTTATCGGTGCTCTTGGTTTCATGTGTAACAGTGTTGTTCTTTGTCATTTCCAGTTCAAATATTTCTACTGTGTTTTCACCCTCAGATATGACCGTCCTCAGCTTGGTGTCATTAGGGCCCACTTTGTCCGGATCTCTTTTCCCATTCACCTGTTTCTCTTTCTCTCACTCTCTTCCTGCCCTTTGTCTTTTATCTCGATTGTTTCTGTGACATCTGTCTGTCCTTTGTCAAAGTTTGTGTCTAAACTGTCTTCTTTTTCTCGGGTTGTTTTGGTTCTGTCTTTTCAAATGTGTACAGGCTGTTATCTTGGCCGTTGCCAGTCACTTTATCATCACCACCTCCAGAAGGCTTCTCTGGGCCAGCATTTCTCTCATCTAGCTCTCCTTCATTCCCACCCTCAGACACAGTTTTCTCTGGAATGGTCCCAGTATATTTATCTTCCCTGTCGACCGCTGTTGTGTTCTCCTGCCCAGTGTTTATATCTTTTTCAGCAACACTTTCTTTTTCTTGGGTTGTGCTCTCTTCTTCTTTCTCTTTAGTTTTACTGATGTCTTTGTTGCTGTATATATCTATTTCTGTGACCTTTTCTATCTCTTTTACTTTGTCCTTTTCTGCTTCAGGAAGAGTGTTATTCACTGTGAATGAAACAAAAACAAAGTTATCTTTTAGCAGGTGACTGAAAATGGTTTGGTTCAAAGTTGGCTTGTACGCTGAGTAGCTCTAGACACTGAGTCATTTTCTCTGATCTATTATCCATTTATTATCCATTTCATCTTCACTGTCCATTTATTAAGCCACATTTTCCAACCTTTAATGCAAACAGGAGGAGTCCCACTCCAGGTGTTATTAGGGAGGCAGGTTCTCTGAGAGCCTCCACTGAGTTCATAGGGCTTGTGGCACAAGTACTGTAGAGCAATGAGAACATCATTGGGTCCATAAACCAAGAAGTGGTCCCCATTGGCAGGCCTGGGTGGCAGAGAACAAACTCTTTCCACTGGAACTGAAGACAGGAAAAAATTAATTATATATATATATATTTGTTTGTTTTTGTTGTTTTTTTTGGGGGGGGGGGTTGTTTTTTTTGTTTTTTTGGTCCCCACAAGCGGCATCATTTCTGAAGCAGTATGCATGGCATCCAGATATCCAGTATGACTTTCCCAGGTATTAAACTGTAATTATTTTTTAAAAAGAAAACCATTTGTATTATTATCCTACCACAATCTGGAGCAGGCGCACTCCACGTTCCATCACTCAAGCAGATGGCCGTACGAAATCCCTTCAGCTCAAACCCAGGGTCACAACGGAAAGTAATGCGGGCACCAGAATGATGAAACAGACCCTCTGTAGAGCCATGGGTGGGCACCGGAGGCCTGCGGCAACCCACCACTGAGGAGAAATACAGACATGCAGGGGTTATTTATGGACACATGAAGTTTCTCTTTGTCCTGATTAAATGTTCAATCATCAACGCATAATGTATTTAAGAGGCATCTCTAGCATACCCTAACAATCAGTTTTTACTGCTGTAAAAGACCACACAAATAGTTTCAGCAAGTTCACTGCCTTCTGATATTTATAGGTCAGACAGGTAGTCCATAAACCAGAGACTCAATTCTTCTAATGCGAAAAGTTCCTGAGGATTTAAAAGCATAGCCTGCTACAACAGAGTTTCATTAATGAATAATTTCACCCATTGTGGTGAAGTGTGAACAGTTCACGGCGAGACTTTAACACATGGCTTGTAAATGAGGAAGAAATAGATGCAATAAAAGCACTTTAGACAAAATGTAAAATTTTCCACTGTTGTAAAAGAGGACTTTATGAAGTGGGATAGTAGAGACTGGTAATGTGTTTATGGAATACTGTGTGTAACTGTCCTGTATAAGAACCTACTGCAAAATAAAACTATTCGGGGGGGGGACTTCTGTATTTTCGTAATACACTGTACTGCCTCATCTATTATTAAGAGAAGCTGCAAATATGTGCACAAATGTTGTAACAAAGGCCCACAAATGAGTTCAAAAAACATGTGTTAACACAACAGTTATCATATCTCTATGATACAATCTCTCAGGAGATTTGCTATGTTGTTGACTTTAAGTGGGATCAGAGCCATGAAATGCACTGTTGGTGGTTTCATAGCTCCAAACCAGAGAACCCTCCCTGTAATCTTCTTAACTTATGGCATTTCCAAGTTTCAGCCCCTCAGGGGGATGAAGAATGCACTTCGCCAACCAACAGTAGAGAAGTAAACTGTGGCTGACCTTTGAATAGGTGTAAAAAAAAAAAACCATGAAGCACCCAGAGGTGCCATGTGCATTGTTTTTTTTTTCGGTGAAATGATTTTATGTGCAATTGTGGTCACAGACAAATTAAAGTGAATGTGGAGTTATCAGGGTGGAATGCTAACATATGGCACATCACGACATGTACATCCTTTTTTTTCTTAGTTCTCTGGAAACTGAGTTAAATACCACATACTGACACTGATTAGTCTCAAAGATAAATTAAACTTTGCCACAGAGAGAGAAGTAAAAGAAGGAAAAACATTTCCTGTCACAAGTTTCTGTGATTATGTGTCACATTTTCTCATACCAAATGAGTTTTAGCTTAGGCTTTTGACAGATGACAGGATGGTTATTGGAGGCATAAAATATGGCTAAGGTCAGACTCATATTTGAAATTCTCCATCTGACTCTCAGGCAGAAATACAGACTACATTATCGCCACAAAATGTAAGACATTCACGTTGTTCCAGCTCTTTTCCATTAAAATTAACAGCTGATGATTCCTCATGAGAATACAAATGAATGTGCACTGCGTGGAATGAAACTACCATTTTTTTTTTTTTGGGTGTCTCCTCCGATGGAAAACATTGGCTCTAGTTATATGACTCAAATTGTTTCACCATTAGTTTTATGGACTTGAATGTAGCCCTAAAAAAAACAACACCACAAGAAAAAATGTGGAGTTCACCAAGTCTGTTTTTCCAGCATCTTACGAGAGGTGCACCGGATACAAAAACACACCAGATATCCACAACTAAAAGACCTTATAGGCTAAAGTGACCTTAACCAGACTCTAGGGGAGCAGTACCCCCAGAGCTCCAGACCACACAAATATTTAAGGTGGTATAAAGTGGCAATATGGTAACCAAAAGGTCTTGCTAATTCCCATTCTAGAAAATATATTCTGTATTTCTTCTTTGTTCACTTCCTCTCGCTACCCTCAGTTAGTTCCTTGTCATTTAACTTATTTATCTGTCAACAGAAGAATCTTGTTAAATTTCATGCAAAAAAAAACAAAAAACAGTTAAGTGGACATTTGGGTTTGCAGTCCTTGCAAATGAAACTTGAAATCAACACAGACGAACACAGACAGTGCTGACCATATAACTGTGGAAGGCAGCTGGCTTGATCTCAGTCCAGACCACAAACCTCTCCCATGTGAAAATGAATCACTGCCTGCCTCATGGCAGCAGCAACAGTAAAAAGGCTTAGGGGAAGAAATCAATTCTTCATAAATTTGTTGTAACTAGGCGTGTCTCATTTCAGATGAAAATGACTGAAATAATTCAGGGATTTTGTAAGCCTCAGTACATTATGACACATGTCTTTCCGATGCCTCGTGAGATTGAATATTAGGCTGCTTTATTCTTCCCTGTAATTAACTTTTTTTTTTTTTAAATTCCCAACTTTAATTTTACTCATATGATCATATTATAGGGTCTTTGGTTACGTCACAGACTCACCATTTTCACACCTCTTGCCTGTGTAGCCAGCCAGACAGGCACAGTGGTAAGAGTAAGAACTGTCTAGGATACAAGTCCCGTCATGCAGACAAGGGGAAGAGCTGCAAGCTGTGAACATACAAGTGTATGACATTAGATTACAAACAGAAGCTGTTTCTTTAGCAGTATAATAATACAGAATGCCAAAATGCATGGCTGTAGACACCAAGCTAAATCCAGGAATCATATTCAAAGCTGATGGAATTTAAACGTCATTTTCAAGTGTTTGGCAGTTTCTACTTAAAGAGCCCTCTGTTTACTTTTTACTGCATCTGGCTTAGGCACTAGTAACATGCTGTTTTTGAGTTCTAGACCTTGAGAATGAGGACATTTCTGTGAAGTGAAGGCATTTGGGTTTCTAAGCAGGCTGTTAACAGACTCAACACCCATGACAAAGTCTTTTGCCAAAAAATGGAGATGCCAGCCATGCACTATTAAGATCTTTTACTAGGTACTGGACACTAAATACCATGGAAACGTCTTTCTTGTTTGCACTTGTTGTGTTTCCAAAGAGCTCCTTTGTAACTAAAGTATGACTTTGTGGCTTTTTATCTATTGCATATCAAAAAGCAAATAATTCAGCTCACTTGAAGAATTTAGATTTGATTTTACATCAGGTTTAAAGGAAAATAGTTTTCTTCAGCAATGATTAGTGTAAGCGGCTTAAGATTTGTTCTTATCGGTAGCAGTGGCACTATTGTATTTGTTAAGTAACGTACCTGAGTTCTCTTGGAAAGTGGCAAAGAATCCATCAAAATTCTTGTAACCATCAGACACAAAGAGAACATGCAAACTGTTGCCGGAGCTGTGAACCGGAGCAGGTCTGTTATTCCCACAGTATCTACCAATGACACGCGAGTTGATGCTGTCGCCATCTCGGACTTCCAAATAGTCGTAACGACAGGAATGATGAAATTCCAGACTCAGCATCATAAACCTGTAAGTGCAAAAATTCAGCTTAGAGAAATAGCAGACAGGAATGTCTGCTTTTCTGAAACTGTTCATGATTAAAAGAGTTATTTTTTGCTACTCATTACCTTCATCTCGACTCCATTTACTGATATGATGATGATGTGAAGCAAGTTAACATATGTTTTTGTTTTCAGATGCAACACAGTCAGATTAAAAGGTTTTGTAGTAGCAAAGGTTAAAGTAGAGGGATCACTAGAGATCATGCCCGATACAAGCAAAGGCAAGTAAATACATTTTTATATCTGACAGCAGCAATAAATCAAAGGCGATACCTATTATTAGCTTTGTGGTTTGGGTGAACATTAGGAACCTCTGAAGAATGTCTTCACCCATTAAATTTCACTTTATTGTGAATGCTTATTCTGTGCCTATATAGATGCCATTACATTATTGTAATTGGCAGTCAGTCTTGCTAAAAAACAAAACAAAAAAAACCCAGTGTAACCCATCCCATTCTAAATCAGCATATTTTTGTTTTTGTTTGTTTGTTTGTTATTCAGTTATTTCCATCAGTCTGTTTGAAAATTTAAAAAAAACACAATTTCCTTAAAGTTATTAAAATGGTTGTACTCATATTGATGTTTGGCCCTCAAGAATTAGTCCACCCTTCATTTCAATTTGTCACATACATCATGGTTGTAAATTTTAATGAAGCACTTTGTACATGGCATTAAAGAAATGCTTGCAGTTATTAAGTCTCTGCACACTTAAAATCCAGACATCAGGATCTGCATACTGAGTCTGACCTAGCTGTGCAGAGCTTTTGTTCTCCTTGCCTGTAAAACCTGTACGTGTAATGGAGAAATTGACAGAAAAAGAAATTTATCACAGGATTGAAAAGCCATAACCTTACAAAAAAAAAAGTTGTGTTATGCTGTTATGGTTTCCACACGCTTCGCCATTAGTCCTCAACATACATCTTGCAAAATAGCTGACCTGAGTGGAAATTTGACTTAAGCAGGCCAGTTGATAATATTTACTACAGATGGACAATGAAGATCTCAACAACTAAAGATTGAAAGCCAAACAGACTTGACTTGACTGACTCAAAGCCTTTCTGTATTTATTAGTTTCCATCACGCACTGCTTTATTTGTAAGGTGATGTTTTATTCAAACCATTTTTAAATTGATTTTTTTTTTACAAGCTGCTGTGCAGCTGTGCAGAACTCTCCATGGTTGTTCAAGGACTTTCAGACAGAAAGCACTTCACTACTGGGAACTATTGACAGTCTGATAATTATTCAAAATAACTGGGTCAGTTCTTGAAAAAGACAAAAAAAAAAGACCTTTGCTATAGAGTCCTTAAATAAAAATGTTTAAAACTGGCAGTAGAGTGTCTTTAGAAAGGGTAATTATGGTCAGCAGTCATGCTTCCAGTTTGGTTTCCCTGTAATTTTATACATGGCTCATAATCTCCAATATAAATTCAGAAGAATTGGACATGGTACACATTTTAACACCTAAACATCAACGTGTGTGTGTGTATGTGTGTGTGTGTGTGTGTGTGTGTGTGTGTGTGTGTGTGTGTGTGTGTGTGTGTGTGTGTGTGTGTGTGTGTGTGTGTGTGAACGAATCCTGAAATCTTACCTGAGTTCAATAGTAAATGGCCGGTCCACCTGTATGGTCCACTCACACCTAGCATTGTTGGGGTAGCTCTCCAGCACCAAGTGGCCCTGCCGTTTATGGATCACCCCTCCACACTCTGAAAAACACAAGATTTTTGTTTGGAAAAGTTTTATTTGGCAAGCTAATTCAGTGTTTTGATGATCCACATCCAACTGTTTAGGTCAGCATTCAAACCAACAGTAACTGCATTTAGGCTTTCATAGTCACAGTAGAGACCCTATGCAACAATATAAATAGGGATAAGCACAACACACACAAGAGGAACAAAAGCAGCAGCTTTGCCACGTTTCTGCTTTTAATTAAATGTATGTTTGTTCTGCGCATTGGTAGAATATTTGCATTTAAAAGCTAGAGCCAAGGTCCAAAACTAACATCTTAAATAGTTTTATGGGATTCCTGACTTGTCATTCAGCTCCTTATGGAAAACCTCCTGGGCATGGCAGCCTTCCAAGTTGGCACAGTTATCCCAGATGGAGATAAATCAGCAGAGATGGGGAAAAAAGCATCTAGCATTTGGTATTCATTTCACTTAAAGTAAAACAAATGATTTAGAGTAAAGCCATAGGCTCTGCTAACTGGAAGGATGAAAGGACTTACTCAGGCAATCTCCACCAGACCAGCCAGGTCGACACTCTGCGCAGTATTGGCCACTAATGAAGAAATCATCCCTCGGGCCCCATGTCCCGTTGTTGCAACGCTTACAGTTTTCAAATATGCTGCAACCTGAAAGAAGGAGAGCCATAAAGAAAACTGCAGTAAAGTAGGAGACAAAGATGGCAGGATACAGACAAATGACATTAATTATTTCCCAGAAGCTGTCTTTGTATGTCAGAATAAGGAACCCTTTTTCTGAATGACTTAGACTGTATTCCTGATCTTTAAGAAACCCCTAAAATGTCTCCGTTGCATCAGCTCTGCTGAACTCATTAAGCTGCTCTTTCACTGCAACAGAATGTAAAAACATATCACTGCTTCCTGAAATAGAAATGTGGAGAAAACCTGCTGAAACTGTTTTCTTTTTCAGGATGGATTTTTACTTAAGAGGCTGCCCTGTGCATGGGGAAGTGAAGAGCAACATGTGGCCCGAGTAGAGGCATGAATCTTAACAACACACGGGCCGGGGATGTGCATGTGGAGATTTATGCCCATACACTGAGGCTGGAACACTTTTTTTTTTTTTTACTGTTTAACAGAGAAAAAGGGATATACAGGCATCCATTTAATTCTGAACAGCTGGGGGGAGGGGGGGTAAAGGAAAACCTGAGCTTGTTTAAACTATGAAAAAAAGCATGACACACTTCTACAGGCAAATGTCGTGTAAGCAAATCACATGAAGAAAAGAGTTTGGAGCTGTGCATAAAAACACAAGGTTGCAGTCCCATTTCATTCACAAATCAAAGTTCCAAGCGTGATCATTCGCTCGTTTTCAGAGGATCCTGCCAGTATGTCAAAAGAAGAAGCCAATGTGATGCTAGCCTGGAAACAAATAAAATCATTCACAAATACAAAAGTTATTTTCATGCAAACAGCTGTGCAGATGTCAGACAGCAGTAGGTCTAGCACAAACAGCACGGTGCATATTCAAGAAGGTTCCACCAACACATGCATACTTTATAAAGGCAGCGCTCAATCCTAATAGCCTATAATGCAAAATCTCATTAGATGGTTGTACCTGGGTGGATAATGCAGGGGTCACACTCATTGATGGCATTCCGACAGCAGGGCACTGCATAGCCCACCGGAGTCCCTTGGAGGGGGCACTTACAGCGGATCACGTCGTACTCGCAGCATCCTCTGCACATGACGTTCCACTCTGGACCGGGACAGTGGTGGTACAAGTGCCTGTAATCTGAAGAAAATTATAAAGTCAGACACTCCGCAATATCACTCGAACAAGCAACCTTGTTAACCGTCATTTCATTAGTAGACAAAAAAAGATGAAGAATCAAAGAAGAGTCAACCATGGAGAAAATGTGTCAAATGTGATGTTTGGCCTTTTGGGAAAATGTGCGCAGACATGGGTAGCTGGAAAGATTCCAGTTTAGTGTTTATATGCGCCTGCTGCCTCTCTTGTTATTTCCACTGCCACATGGTTGACACTCCTTTTTAGGAAACCACAAAACTCTCAGTAGTTTACCTCCTCTGTGTGTTATTACGTCATCCGGCATGCCAAAATGGTTAAGTCACTGTCATGGAAAACAGCACCAAATCATTAATCAGAAAGCGATACATTAACTCAAGTGTAAACACCAGCCTTCTTCTTTGTAAAGTTTTGAGCTAATAAATGTGATATTTTATTGGATTGGAAACCACTGATTCAAAGACCTTTGAGTTAGAGTGGTTATGATTATGTAACTGTAGATTTAAACACTGAAACAGACAAGTGGAAATTCTCTTGTGGCAGATGTGGCTCGAGAACTAACCAAAGCTGCGCTTTAAACTCGACACAAAATCAGTACAAGATTTTGTGCCACCCCCTCAGCCTGCAGTCATAATAACATTTTTGCTCTCAATTACAGACTCTTTATTTGTAAAGTCATAGCTGAACACTGGCACTAATCATTGTTTATATATGAAACCAGGACTCCAACACACAGATCCAAGTGCGCAGCAACTACAAGTATTTAATCTCTCAGTGGTCGGCGGTCAACTAGAGGCAAGAAGCACAGATGTTTTGACTCTCTCTTTGACTTTGACTTTCCTCTCTCTTTAAGAATTTCATAAACTGTGTCTCTGTTCATCAGCAGACTGGCTTTCTTTCCAGCTAAAAGAGGTACGGCATACATGTTGATATTAAACAGAAAGCAGGTTGGGCAGTGGCACTGGGTCACTCCCAGTGGAGGCATTTTAAGGACAGATATTGAGCTTTCTAAAACCATTATGGTATTTTGACTCTTTTATGATTCCTGTATGTTTTAACATATGGGCTCAGCTGGATTTGTGTATCAGGCCTGAAAGCATGTTCAAAAATCCTGAAACATGGTCTTCTGAGACCTGTTTAAACTGCTACAGATCTAAGAACAGAGAAAATGAAATTGTGTGGACCACTGGGCCCATGTTAAACTATTCCCTTGCACATGTTATCACACTAGCTACCAATAAAGGTTTTTTGAAGAAAAGATTGTAAAGTTGCATGTCTTCAATTTTTCTTTTTTTAAACCAAAGCTGATGTTTATGCATAGTCTTCTTTGTTTAGCTTGGACTGTCTCCCTGAGTCCAAAAAAGAAAAGAAAGACAAAAAAAAAAAAGAAAAGAAAAAATGTCCTCCGTTAAAATTGACATTTTTGTGGATTTCTATTGACCAAGTGTGAGAGTCACAAACATCTACAGCATGGGCACGGCCCAATTGCATAATTCCCCACTGAGTGGGATTATACACAGTACTGTGGATTCAACATTCATTAGGACATTCACGAAGACATTCTTTTTAATCCACAGTAAGCAAACTGCTTCATTATATTCTTATTGGAAACTGCTGTTTCTGAAGAATGTCAAAAGTGTAACTCATGTTTTTTACAGGGTTTGCCAAAAGTTTTGCTCAAACTTGCTTAAAAAAGAATCAAAATTGCTGATGCAGGAATAAAATTCTTGCATTCTGATCTAAAATGTTTTGGGGTTTTTTTTACATAAGAAGGAGTACTTCCCAATTCCTGTAAACTATGGGTTTTAAAATCAGTGGAGATCCCCTGGCACTTTATAAAGAAAGAAAGAAAGAAAGAAAGAAAGAAAGAAAGAAAGAAAGAAAGAAAGAAACTTACAAGATTATGAAGAAGTATTTAATCATCAGTGAAGTGTTTCAGAAGTGAACGGGACTTCTTCATTGCCTGAGGTGGAGTGATTGATTGGGTTGTTTATTTAAAACCAAGTGCTGAGTGACTGTATTAGAAGTGATGCTTACAGTAGCCAATGGCTCACAGCTGTTGCTGTGGCTACTGCCCAACCAAGCTATAAGTAACAAAATTTAAAACAAGAATTACTTTAGTTACGACTGCAATATGAGCCAAACCACCCAGGTCAGTCAGTGGGGATTTGTGAAGGTGCAATGCCGGCAGCATGTGGATTAAGAGTTGTTGACGCCATCGCTCCCTCGTATGGGACAGCTTTTCTGCTTTCTTGAAAAGAACAATGCCCCAAAAGACTGTGAAACCTTATTTACAGGACATAAAAATAAAAGGGTCAAAAGACTTTATGCGCTAATGGTAATGTCATTACGTGGCTCACTGCCACTTGACTTGCCTTCAGTGTGCTGTAGAAACAAAATCATCTGCCCTCAGTACACTTGCACAAAGAATACTATCATTTACAGTGGAATACAACAAAAAATATTTTTTATTTCTTCAACCAGGTCTGGAAAACATTATTCTCTCTCACCTCACAAGTCCAGTGATATCACCGTGTATGAATTTATGACAGGATAAGTTCCCAGATTTCCTTAAGCTGTGTTCTTAATGTGCCTGCTTGAAGAAAATAAACTCAGGCTGCTACGTTTTCTGTGTTTATACACTGTGACTGGCTGTAGTTTGCTGACCTCCAGCTCTGTTGATAAGGCTGTTATGTTTTCACCGAAGCATGACTCCGAGGTTTCTCCCCTAGGACTTGGCCACATGCTGGAAGGCACGGATATTTTTCTGGACTGCTATGTCTTTGCTTTAGCAAGCATTCAGCAAAGCTCATTTTCACACGGCCGTGAAGCGAATTTGTTCATTTTAGCAAACTGAAGCTTACAGCTTTGTCAAAATACATCTGTGTGACATCCAGGTCAACACATGCGGGGATCAACAGACTCGAGGATAAGAATTTCCTGTGGGTTTTGTTGTTGTTTGTTTTTTGGGGTTTTTTTTACAGCAGTTTAGGAAGGTCTGAACATTTTTGTGTTTTACTAATGTCTTCTGTTTCATAATTCTCTATCCTCTAAGTGTTTTACACTAACACAAGCACTGAATGTTAGAACATGCAAAGACCCCTATAATTAAACCCAAGACTGTAGTTACATTATGTGCCCCCGGCTAACCAGTGTGTAACCGTGAACTGGAGGTGTTGACAGCAGTTTTCAAAGAAGCTAGGAAGACTGCTAAGAAATGTATCTGAAAACAAAGTTTGTTTTTTAAGGCTGTCTTGCACAATTTTCATCCAACCTGCCAAATATTTATTTTGGTATTTCCTACACATTTCCCCTGTGCATAACTAGTATTGTTTATGAGAGAAGATACATCCAGACATAGAAAGACATTTTAACTGTATTATATCAGCTTTTTCCATTCCATGTGTTAAGCTCTGAAACGTACTACTCAGCATTTCAAGAAGCCGTAGAAATGAAAACAGTAACAGAGATAAAGAACAGTCATAACTTTGTGTGTCACAAGGCACTTTCAAGTGCTTTACATTTTTAAGGAGGCTGTCCCTGCTGCACACTGCTTTCATGTGGATCCTGACAGTGACATCATTATGACCAGGGGTAGCAAGTCTTCCTGTGACCTTGTGTCTGGGCTCGATGCCCTGCTGGCCTAGTTATCTGACGGTTATTCACAATAAACTCTGACTTTTCCCAGGGACAAAATATAAAACTGTGATGACATTGTTCAGTTGCATTCTATGATTTTCATTAAAAATGTATTCTCAGAGTAAAAAATAACCGTCCCAGAAGCTCTGGAAATGCAGAAACAGCACTATTGATGGCTCACAAGTGACTCAGAAACCCACATCTGCTCTTAAACTGTTCCATCGTTTTCTGGAAGCAGCTCCTTTTTACTTTAGCTAAGAATAAAAGCATCTGCCTATTTTATTTGTTGTGATTTTGCAGCAGCATTTTAAAAAAAATCTCATTCACATGAAAAAAATGAATTGCTGCCTTCAGATTTTCAGAACAATAATCCTGTATTTTGATTCAAGATTCTATCAGAAATACAGCTGGGCACAATGCTTGCTGTGAAATCTAAGCCATTTATTGTCTCGAGACAATATATACGAGACTAAATATATAGCTTCCTCTTGACAGAATGGAACTTATTTCACACTGATGTATAATGGAGAAACAGGTTTTTTTTAACAGCAGCTGTGCATGTACTGTATTTGTGACCGTATAATCCTTTTGCCTACTGCCCACAGCAGCTGTCTGGTATTTTGAGGTCAGAGTCATTAAGCTATCATGGAACCGGGAAACTCCCCGGGGAGTTCTGTGGTCACTGTGACCCTGATCCTGGAGGGCTGATCCCAGTGATCATCCTGGAAACTGCTTTAAATAAGCTGTCCTATAACTGGAATTGGAGCACCAGTAGCTTCCTGGTAATTTAATGACATTCATAACTCATAGTGATTCAAGTTTTTGGTTTGTTTGGGTTTTTTATTTATTTATTTTTTGTCATTTTAATTGCAGCTATGAATAAAACTAAAAAAGGGAGCCTCCCTGTTTTGTTTTTTTGACCATTGCTTACCTAATGTAATTTCACCTTCCCTGATGAGCCCCACCCCTTTAATTCTTTTTATCCTGACAGCTATGAAGGCATGCCGATGCAACGCAGTTCTCAGGCAACCACTACCGCACGCTTAATTGTTGTACAATACATGCACAAAAGGTCGAGAGCTGTTCAGCGCTCCCAAAACTCCATCTCAGCCTGAACAAGAACCATTAAATAGATGACAGCGATCGCCTTTGTATACTTGCCTGTGAAGAGTTGGACATTCTCCTTTTACTAAAATTTAGTTTACTAAAATAGACCTCCTTGGGGGTAGTTCTCTTGTAGTTTGACTTCTTCCAGTGTGACATAATTGGTTGTTTGCAACATGAGGCTTTCACTGAAGCCCAATACTGTTATAAGCTATGGAAATATGGTGAACATTCCATAATGTAGGTCAAACATGAGTCTGAGGTGTGCACATTTGTTTTAAGCATTTAACTCCAAAACTCCAGTCTGACCTGCACCACTAAATTTCCAAAACCAGAGGCCAATAGTTTTTATCATGTGTAACTGTAAGTCTGTGCCAAGACTTTTTTTCCTCTCCAATCTATTGCGATAGCTACAACTGCTTGCTTTAGACATTGTCTCCTACTGCCCAGTACCCTGAAGCTCCTAAACCTTATTTTAGGTTTTAGCTTAACAAACTATGAGGGGGAGTGTGTTAGATCCTAAACAGGAAGCCTCACACAATTCAAAAATCCTCAGTGGGGAGACCAAAACATGCAAAAATGGAACTATACACAGGCGCACACATGTGACTGTGTGTGTGAACAATCAACAAAAATAGGATGTGCATGCAAAACCCTTGCCCTGCTTGCATGAAAATGGAAACTATTTTAGGTTGCTCAATAGAAAACATCTATTATCAGCTGATTATATGTGATTATATAACGAGCTGCGCTGACAGTGACTCAGCTGACTGACAACAACACAAGTAGGTAAATCAGCCAGTGGAAACTCTTTTAATCACTACAGCTGAACAGAGCTGCACTCTGCCAAGCCCTTTGCCACATTTACCAACATTACAAATTGAAAGGAGTATTTTACTGCACGAGAATCATGCAAACAAGATTCAAACAGAGGGCAGAGGTTTGGTTTCGGAGCCTTGGAGACGGTGTATGGTATACACATTACCCCAGTCAGCGTGATTGCCTCAAACATGACTCACGTCTTCCTGCAGCACTTCAAGGGTAAACAGGCAGAGTAAATCTCAGTCTCTAGGAGAACTCCCTCACATCACATGTAAACTCTTTAAAGAGAGGCTCTTGCACAAAAGACAATGTATGCCAAGATTCAAGTGCTCTATTAGGACTGCAACAGCCTCAATTCACCACTAGGAATATGTGGCGACATGTAACTCTTATGTTGCTCTTTTTTATTTAGGAACAAAACAACTACAGTGGAAAATATATAAAGGCCCCCAGAACCCTTTTTAATGAGACAGTAAATAAAGCCACACAGGACAATCCCTTCCTCTGTATTTCATAACAAGAATTTTAAAGACAAACATTGCACAAACTTGTCAGTTGTTTTTTTGTTTGCTGCCTGTGTAAAAAAAAAAAAAAGAAAGAAAGAAAGAAAAAGAAAAAAGGATTATACATCACTGCATCTATCTCTGTGACTGTTCTTTTACAAATGTTGCTGAGTGCCGCTGCACTCGTAGGGGATAGAAAGGAAGAGGGGATGGCAAGAGTGCTGATGCCGGCTTTTTGAGAACAAAGAGCCAAGAGGCTGTGCCAAACACAGAGATAGGAGAGAGTAAAAAGATAGTTGGAGGTAAATTAATTGTCATTCTTTACCGTAGGGCCAGGCTGTCCCTTGGGGCAGGGAGATGAAAATGAAGACCGAGATGAAGAGGAGCCAGTCCCCCTTCCCAGAGATAAAGGTGGTGAACCAGGGGATTGTTCGGATAACCCCATGGGTTTTCCCCAGCTGCAGTCTCCGTCCCTCAGAAAGCATGCTGCAGTCTGGAACTCTGTTTACTTTCTGAACTCAGCTGACATCACCTTCTCTCTGGCCCCTCATCCCTCTCCCTCCCTCCATTTCTCTCTCTCTTTCTCTCTTCCTTTCCTTCTCCCTCCGTCTCCCTCTCTCACTTCTCTTAAGGCTTCAGGTTTCAGCCCAGCCTAGCAAGGAGTTCCACTACCAGTGGTCTCCCAAAAACACCCTTCACTTCACTTAGGAGACGACGTCACTGCTCATGAATGAAAGTGAGCGTCAATGTGCTCTCTGCTTTGCTCATTAAGGAGGCATGAACGCAAACTGACAAACAATAAGGGAAAGTCATGATCAATGACGTGGTGCTAGAATTGATGTCAGCTTCTCTGCATATGTGTTGGTGCTTAAAAAGTATTGAGAATGCAAGCTCTCACCTAGATAAATGAGAAACAGAAGCTTCAGAGGGCAGTGTGTTTAAAAATGTTTGGGGTTTTTTTTAACTATCACTTGGAATGAGATTGGGTTGTGGGGAGCAGAAGCACTGGCAGGGGATGTGTTTGAAGGGAAATTTCTCTTCAGTGACCCAATAATACCCCAAATAATTTAAACACAATCATTTCTGTTCTCTGTGTTGTTCAGAGAAAAAAAACAGCCCATGTCTAACTTTAAAATGATGAAGTTACTACTGTTGTCAGCTACAGTGGTGTGAAAAAGTGTTTGCCCCCTTCCTCATTTCCTGTTTTTTTGCATGTTTGTCACACTTAAGTGTTTCGGAACATCAAACCAATTTAAACAATAGTCAAGGACAACACAAGTAAACACAAAATGCAATTTGTAAATGAAGGTGTTTATTATTAAAGGTGAAAAAAAATCCAAACCATCATGGCCCTGTGTGAAAAAGTGATTGCCCCCTAAACCTAATAACTGGTTGGGCCACCCTTAGCAGCAACAACTGCAACCAAGCGTTTGCGATAACTTGCAATGAGGCTTTTACAGCGTTCTGGAGGAATTTTGGCCCACTCATCTTTGCAGAATTGTCCTAATTCAGTTACATTAGAGGGTTTTCGAGCATGAACGGCCTTTTTAAGGTCATACCACAACATCTCAATAGGATTCAGGTCAGGACTTTGGCTAGGCCACTCCAAAGTCTTCATTTTGTTTTTCTTCAGCCATTCAGTGGTGGACTTGCTGGTGTGTTTAGGATCATTGTCCTGCTGCAGAACCCAAGTTCGTTTCAGCTTGAGTACACGAACAGATGGTCGGACATTCTCCTTCAGGATCTCTTGGTAGACAGCAGAATTCATAGTTCCATTTATCACAGCAAGTCTTCCAGGTCCTGACGCAGCAAAACAGCCCCAGACCATCACACTACCACCACCATATTTTACTGTTGGTATAATGTTCTTTTTCTGAAATGCAGTGTTCCTTTTACGCCAGATGTAATGGGACACACACCTTCCAAAGAGTTCCACTTTTGTCTCATCGGTCCACAGAATGTTTTCCCAAAAGTCTTGGGATCATCAAGATGTGTTTTGGAAAAATTGAGACGAGCTTTAATGTTCTTTTTGCTCAGCAGTGGTTTTCTCCTTGGAACTCTGCCATGCAGGCCATTTTTGCCCAGTCTTTTTCTGATGGTGGAGGCATGAACGCTGACCTTAACTGAGGCAAGTGAGGCCTGCAGTTCTTTGGACGTTGTTGTGGGGTCTTTTGTGACCTCTTGGATGAGTCGTCGCTGCGCTCTTGGGGTAATTTTGGGCGGCCGGCCACTCCTGGGAAGGTTCACCACTGTTCCATGTCTTCGCCATTTGTGGATAATGGCTCTCACTGTGGTTCGCTGGATTCCCAAAGCTTTGGAAATGGCTTTATAACCCTTTCCAGACTGATATATCTCAATTACTTTCTTTCTCAATTGTTCCTGAATTTCTTTGGATCTCGGCATGATGTGTAGCTTTTAAGGATCTTCTGGTGGACCTTACTGTGTCAGGCAGCTCCTATTTAAGTGATGTCTTGATTGAGAACAGGTGTGGCAATAATCAGGCCTGGGTGTGGCTAGAGAAATTGAACTCAGGTGTGAAAAACCACAGTTATAGTATGTTTTAACAAGGGGGGGCAATCACTTTTTCACACAGGGCCATGATGGTTTGGATTTTTCTTCACCTTTAATAATAAACACCTTCATTTACAAATTGCATTTTGTGTTTACTTGTGTTGTCCTTGACTATTGTTTAAATTGGTTTGATGTTCCAAAACACTTAAGTGTGACAAACATGCAAAAAAACAGGAAATGAGGAAGGGGGCAAACACTTTTTCACACCACTGTAAGTCTTGTGGCACATGCCAGCCCTGACAATCAGCAAACCCGGTTTAACAATAGAATTCATTCAGTAATTAGTGTAAAATTAACTGAATTTTTTTTCTCCAATATGATTTTTGACTTTACTGGCCAGAGTTAGATTTAGCTTATGTAAGTACATAGAGAGAAACAGTTTATCTCTGTCTCAGCTCTGTCTGAAGGTAAAAACATCTGTCTCCCAGCACCTCAGCGTCAGCTCATGTAGTAATGCCACAGTCTGTGGGTTTGTGAGATATTTTGAAGTTTCCGGTCATTGATATTTTTTGGAAGTCTTCTATTATTAGTTTTATCTGTTGTTTAGTTTTGAATTCTGTTATTCCTGGCATTTTGAGTTTTCAGTTCTGGTTATGTTTTAGTATCATTTGTATTTGTTCCCTCTGTGTTTTCTGTCTCATTATCCTTTGTCAGTTCTCCTAGTTCCAGTTCACTGACTTTTCCCTGCTTCGTACAATTCACAATTCATGTTTTATCTTGATGGTCTTTTGTCTCTTGCGTCTTGCATTCAGTTCTTCTTCCTCCTCTGCCTCATTGTAATTGATTGTCTTCACCTGTGCTAGTCTGCCCCAGCTGTCTCCACTTCCCTTGTTACCTTCCCGTGCCTGCTTGTTCTATTGGGCGTTTCCCTGGGTTTTCTTCCACTCTGTGTTTTGGATTTATGTTTTGGACTATCAGCCATAATAGAGGCTTCTCTTTTGTTTTGAATTCTGTCTCTGTGTTCTGTATTTGGGTCCTAACCTGCAGCACTCAAAAACAACAGTTCACCAGATCATTTATTTATTAAAATTTCAGCAACACACACAAGAAAAAAACTAAAAGCTATTTTGTGTTAAGCTAACTGGTTGATGATTAATATCATGTGAAAAACTAAGTACACTCCATGATTCAGTAGCTTGCAGAGCCACTTTTAGCAGCAATGACTTGAAGTTATTATTTTCTGTGTGACTTTATCAGCCTCTTACATTGTTGTAGGGGAATTTTGGCCCACTCTTCCTTACAACAATGCTTCTGTTCATTGTGGTTTGTGACCATTTGTTTAAGCACAGCTCTCTTAAGTTCCCACCACAGCATTTCAATCAGGTTGAGCTCTAGACTTTGGTGGGTCCATTGCAACACCCTGGTTCTTTCTCAGCCATTCTGTTGTAGATTTGGGGCTGTGCTTGGGATCATTGTCCTGTTGTATGATCCAGTTTTTTGCCAAGCTTTAGCTTTGTCAGCTGGATGTCTTCACATTTGACTCTAGAATAGTTTGGTATACAGAGGTGTTCATGGTTGACTCATTGACTATAAGATGTCCTGGGCCCTGTACTATGCAGCAAGTTCAGCATACCCAGGGTTTTTTTTCCATTATCTGGATTCACTTAACCCAACATTGGCAAGTGGGATAAGCAGTCGCACAAAGCTGGGTATCAACTCACTAAGTTAACCCAGGGGTAGTGTTTCACAACTCATTTGATTCTTCTTCCACATAAAATGATCTCTGAGTGCCACCTACTCCAATCAAAGACAGTATCAGATGATAATAAAATGATGATCAAAAATCTAAAAAGAACCAAAAAAAAAAAAAAACAGTAAAATGCAACACTGTTGCAAAAAGGATGTACAATTAATGCTGCAGAAAATCACTGATCTGATGATTTCTTAATGCACAAAGTGGTTAAAAATAAACATTTTAATTCAAGTTAATTACTTTATCAATGAGTGCACTCTTGGTGCTTCTGCTTGTTTATTTATATAATGATTAGAGCACATTGGATTACTTTAAACTCGATACATTTAAACATCAAAGGTTACTGTCCTGTAGCCTAATAAAGTAGATGTGTAAATTGCTTTAGTTTGTCGCTAATCAAAGAGAAATTAATTTGATTGCATGAACAGGTATTCTTGGTGTGTTTCCTGTGTTCCACTAGCTGCAGTTCCAGCAATGAAAAAGAGACTGGGCAGCAGATTAGAAATACGTATAACATTTTATAGAAATTCAAATGAATACATGCACATTCCCATAACAACGCAACGCACAGTTTGTGCTTCAGTCAGTGATTGTAGTAAGGTATGGCTTAAAGGCTTAAATAAAACTTCGACTATACCTCAGCAGAGAATCTATCATGTGTTTAAAACGTGCTGTAAATAAGAGACTCAATGAAAATGTGGCAGTGCCAGTCAATTTTGCACCAAAACTCAGAACATAACCTCCTCCTGACAGATTTTATTTTTTTTCTCTCAGCTGCAGACTCTGAGGTGTTTGAGACTTTGTCCACATACAAATTTAATGTGAGGTATGCAAGTACAGTGCTGGTGTCCTGTTTTGGATTATATATTAATTAAAGACTCAATGAAATTGTTCTATAAGATCAAAATCAAGGAATAAAGTTGGGTCCAAGAATCTATATTTATTCTTTATTTATTACTGATGCTCATCAGGGAAACACAAGCACTTTAGTGGCTACTGAAAAACTTCAAACCCCACCTACTCTCCCCACAAGGATCTTCCAGGAATGGTGATATTATTTTCTGGAGAACTGAACTGCTCTGTATCAGTGATTTCATATCTGTTGATCTCTAATTTGGAACCTAACCTGGAGCAAGGTTTACAGCAGCTGCCATGGCGACATAGCTCAATAAGAAGTGAATCACCTTTGTAGAAAACCCAGGGTTAACCCTGAAGTTGCCGGGATAAGACGAAATCCTGCTTCGTAGTACGGGCCTCTGAGGCCTGTGGCTGGAAAACGTGTCCAAACAACCTCCACCCCTGTGCTTGACAGTTGGTGTTTGTGCTGATATGCTGTGTTTGGTTTTCGCCATGCGTGGTGCTGCATTCTGGCCAAACATCTCCACTCTGGTCTTATTGGACATTGTGGTTTGTTCAGACTCAATTTTGCAAACCTAAGCCGTGCTGCTGTGTTCTTTTTAGAGAGAAGAGCCAACCCTGGCAACCCTTCCAAAAAAGCCATACTTGTTCAGTCTTCTTCTAATTGCACCACAATGAACTTTAACATTTAGCATGCTAACTGGGGCCTGTAGGGTCTGAGATGTAGAAATTCGGTTGCTTTCTTTTAGTTTGTTCTTTTGCTTTTGTTTTTCTCTGAGCATTGCATGGTCTGACCTTGGGGTGAATTTGCTGGGGCGTCCACACTTGTGAAGATTTTAACATTGTATTAACACATACCTGAATGCTCCAGACCAGCAAAATGCCAGAACTTCTGCTTTTATAGAGGAGGTCACACTTGCTTATGCTCAGTTAATGAAGTGCATTTGATTACCCTCTCCTCTTACCTCCTATGGAAGCAGTAAGTATATGTATATTCACATGGTGGTGTAAAACAATTTAGTTTTGACTGACTTCAGATTGCAAACCTTCTTTGAAACTTGAAAACAACAGAGAGGTAGCCAATGAAAACATAATTTTCTGTGTGTTTACTATGGCTGTTTTTTAGTATCTATTTGGGTCTCCTGGGTGTGTCTGTTTATTTCAGCTGGATGTGGCACTGGAATTAATTCATTTGTTGTTCTTTTCCCACATTGCAAGCTGCATGTGAGAGCTCATGGGGAACACAGATCAAACGACTCAGAGAAAGAGAATCAAATATCCCTGGCAGTTTCTTAAAACAGCAGGGTTTAGATCACAAAAAGTGCACACAAAATGTATTTCTTTGGTGGGAAAACTGAATAAACAGACTGAAATGAAGATAGTTTATGGAGAAAAAAAATAGAGGGGAAGAGGGGAAAGTAGCAGGAAGAGGGAAGTAAAAGAAGAGAGAGTAAAAAGGAAATAGTGTCTAAGTTAGTGCACTTTCTAGCCACCTTTCACCACCCCTCTTCTGTTTATCCAGATGTATAATAGTTTATTATCCAAAACCCAAGGCTTTTAACGTGGAGACCGACTCCAGCTGCGTCTACTCTGTCTGTAAAGAGTGCACACAATATGTGGCATTTATATTTGTATTTTTTACTTAAAGACAATAAATAAAGTTTGATATTGAGTACAGTACATTGAGGACACAGTGCATATATTAATCAGCTATCAATATAGTGTAAGATGCACACCTTCTGTGTGTGTGTGTGTGTGTGTGTGTGTTTATGTAAGAAGGTGAATGGGACAGAAACTTTAACTGTCCAGTCCAAGCTAAAATCACATTCCATTGCAGGCTGAAAAAGTAAAAACATTTTTAGCTCAAAAGGACCTAAAATTAGTGACAGTGTAAATGTTTAGCTGAGTTACTGTAAATTAACTGGGAAATTTGATCAAATATCCCAACCTTTCTGAGTAAAAGGAACTCTGTCATTGATCTGAGGCAGAAGTAATAATGCTAACAACTTTAGAGTGGAGAAGCTCGTGGGAGAGTTCATTTTGTGAATTATAGCAGTCTTACATGTAATACACTCTGATCCTGTTGCGGCTGGAGTTCAGAAAATATGGTTAGGTACATTAATACTGTGATCGTGCTCACTTTGTGTTGTAGTAGATATATTTTAAAATACATTTCCTTCTGTTCTATGTCTTGAATAAACTATTGGTTCCAACAGAAACTTTCTATGTTTCAGAAAAAGAAAAGAAAAGATGGATAAATAAATAAAGTGGGAATGAATCTTCATACTATTTTATTAACCGCATTGCCCCTTGGTTAATAAAACTTGATAAGCTGATGTAATTTCATTTTGGTTACAGAGGCCTGCTGATACCTCCATCCATCATGTTACTGTAGTCAAGGCATTCTCACAAAGGCAAACATTTTCTCATGGCCTAAGTTTATTCTGAGCTGCATTTTCTCAGGTAGCTCACAGTGACTGTTGTTGGTGAACGCCCACGGCACATAGAAAAATCTCATTATCGAGCACATAAAGAAAGCAGTGTAGTGGGGGCACAGTTATCTAAGGGCCATTGCAAGAATTCCCATGTTGGCTACACTTATGTTACTAAATTTGTTCAATTTCAGTTGTAAAAGTGCACTCTCAGACTGGTGTCTGATTAGTTTGTTAACAGTAGCATTAACTTGTGTTTGAGGTCTGAGGGTTGTCATGGGGTCAGACATTGTGAAAGTGTCTGTCTACAGAGCCGTGTGGTTTTAATACGAGCTAATCTAATCATGGCATCACATTCCATTTGTATGGTAGCACAGTGGACAAAAAGAAAGCACTGGTACCCCCCCCACACACACACACCTAAACACTTATCCATATTCCATCATCATGCCACAGCCTGCCATGTCCATTACCTTCTTTTCAGTATGTGGAAACTAAGCCATCTGCTTCACAGGTAGGACTGCCCATAGCAGCTTTTTAGCAAAGCCAGTGAAACCTTTTCCAGTTGAATGCCATCATAAAGTTTAGTTTAGTAACGTAAACCTGGCAGGACAGTTTCAGGACACGACTTTTTCAAAATACACTCAAATTTATGTGCTGAACTTTTTGTGAACTCTTTTGAAGTACTCTACACTTCACGACCGCTGTGTTTATGCACAGTTGTCTGCCCCAAGGAGGTGCAGAGCCATGTCTGTTCTTTTCACTCAGTCGGTCATTTCCTCTTTTATATGACGCATCTTCACCTAAAGAGTATGTGGGAAGTAACTGAGTTAAACTAAACTTACAGTATTTTGATTGAAGTGCACTACACATTTATACACGCTTATGTGTGCATTTGCCTGAACTCGCTCACTCTGCTCGCATAAAGTCCACAAAGCTATTGATGTAATAATAAAAGCTAATATTTGATCATTTCATGTATGCCTATATGTGTGTCATGTTGGATTAAGCGCCTTAAGATTTACATTTCATATTATTGTCAGTGCCTGTTGTCTGATTCATACTTCAGAGTGTTTTCAGTGATTGAAATGCATACTATACTGAGGTAATCTAGCCAGCGACATTTAACATAGCTTTGACCCACATGTTCTCACTTGTTGTTTTTAAGTCACTGCCCAAATTGTCACTGTTTTTGATTTACCTCAATCTATAATTCAGGTCAACATTTACACATTGCTTAATATAAAGCTTTAAATCTGGCTCCCTGAGTCTCCACCCAGTGACGCTATGCAGCCATAGCTGCTCTGTCTGGGAATGACAAAGACATGGATTTCACCTGGTCGATCCAAGACAAAAGAGCCGTCTGTGAGAGATTGCAACAGCACTGCATTAAAGTTAAGACTCTTATAGCACACTTAGCAACATATATAGATAGATTGCTATAAAGATCGAGGCATATACATATGGTGACACCAGCGAGCTCTACACACAAATAATATCCAGCATGTGATCATGATATAGAGTTCAGTTAGTCCCCTGTAAAGGGAAAATTGATATCTAGTGTAATGTTTTTTTGTTGTTGTTGTTTTTGTCTGAAACAGAACACAGCCGAGCCTTACTGGTAAAGTTTTGTTGTTGTTTTTTCTTTTTTAAAGAAAAGACTTTTTTAATTTCAAAAAGCAGCACCATCTAAATTGTGGCATATGAAAAATATCTGCAAACATCAGCTTTCTGTGCGAACTCACGCACAGCAGAATATAAAATCTGCCAGTAATTACTTATAAAACACTATTAAACATGGTCTTTCAGTCTTTAGCAATTTATTAAAGAAACTTGAAACCAGATGTTGTATATAATACCCATAACAAGCTTTGGCTTCGGTTTACCCCATTCATGTCCTTGGATATACTATGTGTTATTAAATTTATATTACGTGAATACAGTGTGTGCTTGTGTATATAAATATACTGTGCATTAATTATTATTTTTATTACTATGATTATTTCCTTCTTTTATAACTTATAGAAGAATTCTATCATTCAGATCACCTCGTTCCTCGCTTTAATTACTGCCCAATAAAAGACATTCCTTTTAAATATAAATCAAGAGCTGACTGGGTTTCCACAAGGTCACCTTCTCTTTCAGTGCTCTGAGTGGGAGTTGTCTCTCAAATAATCTCATGCCATCATCTAAATGGCTCTCAAGATCATGAATCTTGTCCAATCAAGTTTATAGGAAGGCTGCAGACACTGTCATTTGATCACAATGACATGCCATGACAACTGAGTTATTGAAGAAGAACAGCTGGAGCTGGTGGCTGTAGCACTGGAAGCTTATCCAGTAATTGCTGACAATGCTCTCCTTCTTGGACAACTGGAATAAAAAAAAAAGAAGAATTAAAAAAAAATCCTATAATGGAAATCTCAGAGGGACATGGAAGGAGAAGGAGGGAAGGAAAGTTCGGTATGCTGGAGGAAAGAATCTATTCTGGGCTCCAAGTGGGAGTTTTGAAGTCTGACATCTCTGCCTTTCGCATTAGACAACTGCAGGTCCTTCATCTTTGTTTCCCTAGAGTGACCTTTGTTGTGTTATTTGCCACTAAATAATAGCCACACGAGCAATGAAGCACACATCTGTCTGATGCTGAGAGTTTGTTTTGGTGTACCATGGAAACAAGGTTTCTGTTTTGGATGTCTTTTTTTTGAATCCCCTTGCTGTCAGTGCACTCGGTGGAGCACCAGGGCTATGCCACCTCTATGGAAATAATTTGGTCAGCGAGATACAGGGGAGATAAGAGAAAGGTGCGTGTAGAATCAAAATCCTGGGCCGAATGAGGTCAGCATGAGACACCACAGTTGGAACCACTAAGCTACTTTAAAGTGAACCACAGCAACCCAGAGCCCATTAACAGAAACCCAACATTTAACAGGACCAATTCTCCTCCTTTCCAACTTCACTGCTTAGAGAGCAGTTTTTCTCTCTGATCTCTGTGTTTTGTTGTTGGTTTCTATTGGTTATGGCGCTCAAGGAGTCGCCACAGAGGAGCTCATGATCTCAACATTTTTTCAGTAGCATAATTCAGATTTTGTGCGAGGAATGGAACAACTGACAAGAAGAATATAGACTTTTATAGAAAAGAACTTCTTAATGGAGTCTAACACGGAAAAGAAACAGGTGCCACCAGTCAGGGATTAGCGTGTGGACGTGAAGCTCTGCACTCGCAACACTTGATCTGCTGTGCGTATTTATAGAAGTATTAATTTTGGGATATGAGAAGGTTTTGTTCCTTTCCAGCCATCATCATAACATTGAACCTGGTTGGTATCTTTTTCAGCTGTGCTAAATATTAACCTGCCATGTAGCACCCCAGAGCATAATTAAAAAGATTTGATGTAGGGAAAATTTATATGGAAAATTGGATATAGTCCAAGCAAACACCCCCACCCCCCAACCCACCCCCACCCCAGTGGCAATAGCACACCCTAGTGGGAACAGTCTCCCATTAATGCAGGTAAATGCATCCTGCCACATCCCAAACAGTGCTCAGGAACATTCAGAATGTTCAGATGTGCTGGAACAAGCCTGATCTACAGAGGTCCCACCCCACAACCCACCCCCCAAAGGTCGCAGGTCATCCCGATATGTCTTGTGTCCATTAGTCAACTGGTCAAATCTATTTACAGGGGATTTACACAGTGTTAGGCAAAAGGTTTTAATGTCATTGTTGCTGATTATTATATATAATATACAATGGATAATGTACAAATACACTTGCTCAATAATTAATACACATTTTTTCCCCTCTTCCATCCATTTTTTGTTAAAAAAAACATGCTCAGCTTTTTATTTATTTATCTGCCTATCAAACACCGAAAAAAATAAGTAACACAATAACCTAAAAAGTAATATTGTTCTTTAAGTCAATTATTTGAGATACATGTGTGCAGCAACCTCGTGTGGCCAAACTTGGAAATGCAGTTTTCTTGTAGTGGAAGAAAAAGGTGTGTGTAGATTGTAAGTAAATGTATCCCTCCAAATGACTCCTTCGGATACTGAGTAACATGTGTGCAGTACTACACAAAAGTCTTGAGCCACTCCTCATTTCTTTATATTTTACTTGAAGAAGCCAGTCTTTCTTTCCTGTTTTCTTCAGCCATTGGCTGCTTTTTACTCATTTTCAGTCCAGTTCTTGTACCTGACCATTTTCAAAGGAATGTTTTTTTGACTGTTAAGCCACTCAACACATTCAAGCATAAAAAGTGTAAGTAACTGAAGAGAACCAGAATTGTGTCTACACATAAGACATGTATAGCAAAGAACCAAATTTAAAAGGTATCTTTTGGCACTTTGTTACTAGCATCATTTGTTCCCATTTCTTTAAACAAATCTACAAAAAAAATGCTAAACAGGGATTGACAGGCATAAAAATAGTATTTTTCCACCAACAAGGTGATTTCCAAAGAACTATTAACTAAAAACGTGGCCTATATCGGCATGCTGTGCAGTGTGTCCTTAAAAAATCTGTGGAAACAGGACAAGTGGAGGACAAAAGAAAAAGTGGCAGGCCCGAAAAAAAAAAAAAACTGTCAGTAGAACAAACACAGAGAGAAAAAAGCTGAGGTATGCCAGATTATAAGAAGAACTGGACTGAAAATCAGTGGCAACAGGTTTCATGAAGTGATAAATCCAAATTTGACATTTTTGATTGAAATATGTATGGAGGAGGTCAGAAGAAAGGTACAACTGTGTCATGGTTTGGGGCTGCATTTCAGCCAGCAATGCAAAAAAAGTACAGTCGGATATTGATCTACCATGCAACACTATCTGGAAAGTTTCTGATTGGCAACAGCTTTATTTTTCAGCATGACAATGATCCCAAACAGCCAGCCGATGCAGTAACAGCATACCTGGATAAAATAATACCCGAGGACCTCCCCGGGGCCTGGACCTTAACATGTTTCCTGAAGAAAATTACAAGGAATCTCAGGCCTGAACTCAGAGTTAAAAAAGGGGAGTCACACTAAATATTGATTTTCAAGCTTGTTAGGATTGTAGAAACTCTGTTTTTTCCTTATATACTGTCTTTCCATATATGTTTGCACATCTCTCAAGAGATTGCTGCATATATTTCCCATTTTCCTAGCAAAATATGAAGAAATGAAGGGTGACTAGATGTTGCAGCAGTAACATTTAAAATTTATCATCAACATTTAGCAGTTAATTTGTATTTCAAGACCACCATTATTTAAATGAAACATTTAAAGTCTTTGACACAAGTGTTCCTTTGAGCATGGCACATTTGAGAGTGCCTGTATTGTATTTGTAATAAAACTGGCATAATGGAAAGAGAGAGACTGTGTGTGTGAGAGCGATCCTGAGAGCCGGTTCAATAAAAGACGGGGGATATATGAGAAAAAGAACGTATCGTAAAAAAAAAAAAAAAATCTAAAAATGAATGTGGAAGTGTGGAAATGTGTTGCTAAAAAAAAAAATGAAAACACACTTCTGCTTGCAGCATTCTCAACTTTACACTTGTGATTTTTGGTGTCATCCTACCATTTAATTTCAAAAGTCCTTTGATCTTCGCAAATGTCGTCTCTCGTTGGAGACCAGACAGAGCAAAATCCATGATGTTAAAAGGCCAGATCCCAATTAGTAAAATATTAGAAGATCACTAATCTACCCCGGATCATGGATCAAACATTTCCCGAGACTTTTAAGACATTCACCAGAAATAGCACTGATAAATCCTGCTGATAGCTGAGGATGTGCTTCTGTCTTTAATAAAGTTATCCTTACAGACCTGTTACATCATGTGTTGCTCATACGGATATGTAACGTCCTGCAGTGTAGGCAGCTGAAGCACAGAGCGTGCAGCATTAGCTATGGTGTGACTGAGCCTTCTGATGTAGGGACAAATATATTGCCCTCTCATCAGTAAGTCAGTTGTGACTGTGAAAATAAATTGACAAAATTATGCAAATAATCCCTAAGCAAGACCATAAAAAAAAATAGGATATTTCAGGAAGCATGAATACCAAATGTATCACTGAAAAATTATTTAAAATTAAATATGGATGTTTCTACAGAAGCAGCTGGCAAAAGTAAGCCAAAAACCTACAATGAGAACGGGAAGAAATATTGAAGTCAGCAGTACAGCTGCAATCAGATATTAATTTGAAATAAGCAGTGGAATTCTCGGCAATAGTTTATTGATATAAATATGAGCACAGAATAATTTGCATCCTTTCATATTATTATTAGTGCTCGTTATGTGCCAGAAATTCAAAATCTGTTTTCTAAATTGGTGTGTGTGTTGCTGTTGATCCTCACTCCCTCTAGAGGGAGTCTGAGCCTACAAATCCATCAAATCCCTTTATTTCCTCTTAAAGGAGACGAGATAAATCTAAATCGGCCCCATGATAGGCAGACGTGGATTTTATTTTATTTTTTATTTTTCTTGGAACTTCTGGAGGAGAGTCACAAAAACCAAAACCAGATCAAAGAGAGAAGAAGAAAGAAAATCAGCTTTTGCATTACAGAGAAGGGACATCCCATTATTTCTACTTCCATCTGTTATGGAACATATTGATTTGCAATTGCAAGCAGAAAAGTAGAATCACAATTTTGACTGAATGTCAGAGGGAGAGGAATGTAAGCAGTAGGCACCGGGCTGGAACGGGGCACCTTAACTAATTACTCCGATCTCATTTTCTTATTTATATTTCCAAGGATAGGTGAGAGCTGCTTGATCAATTCTCCACTTCTTTATCAGCAACAAGCCACTGTGACTACCCACTGTGCTAAATTATTCAATTGGGCCTGCTTTGTTGTTAATAGCAGTGATCATTCTTCTTTAAACGACATAATGTATGTGCTGACAGCCAGCAGTGATACAAACCTGTCCCGGGGGACACAAATCTATCAGTGGTGGGTGCTATCAGCTACATTAGTGATTCTCAGCACCAGTGAAGCATAGGCAAGTAAAATACACTCAGCATCAAGGCCTATGGAAAAGACTTGCTCTGCAAGGCCACAGCCATGAATGATCAGGCTTCCACTCTATAGCCAACTTCCAGAGACATAAAACCCAAATAAAATTGCCAGAATGCTGAGCCTCCTCTTTGCAGTTTAAAATGACAAAACCTATCTTATGTGTTTTTGCAGGTCAACCAAATATTAGTTGATGCAGCACATTTCACAAGAAAGAGACAAGCTTATAAGATAACAGTAAAGGGATTATTCCTGATTTAGGCATCCTGTGCCATGAAAAGTCTCACAAAGCCAGGCAGGTCTTTGAGTCAGGTTGCAAACAGCCTATAACGCATGCTAATTTGGAGCAGAAGACTGAGCCAACATTGAGGAAAGTTTTCCATAGTCTTGCAGCATTTGCCTGCTAGTCTTTTCCATGTGGCTTGTTTGCCTCCCCCTCCCCCCACCAAGGTCCTGTCAACACTACCAGCCTCATGGGTAGAAAAAAAGGTCAAAATGCAAAGGGGTCAAGCTTGTGTCCAGGATTTGGCCTTTTCCTTCTCTTAATGCCTCCACAACACCACTATCACTACTGCTGAGGAGCCATGAAAAGGAGGCTAACACTGGGAAACACAAATCTTAGCACTGAAATAAGAGAACCTTTTCCAGACGATTTTCAGGAGATTTGTATTCGACCAATGTATGTGGCGTGAGTGCCTTAATTTTATTTGGGAGTTTGTGATCAGCAGATCTGTGACAACTTCACACTTTGTCAGGATATTCTATTTTTCTTTCTGCCCGATGTCCAGCTTCTTCATCTAAGGTGCATTTTGAAGTGCCAAGATGAAATGAATGCATAAGCTGTTGTCGCAGTAGAAACCTGTGCGTGTTTACAGTACGCCCCATATGATGAATTAATAATGATTAGCCTTGTAATTAATAACACTGTGTGTACCCTTGCTTGTGCACAGATTATAAAAACTGACTTAGCTGGAGTTTGTTTATGGAATGGTTATAAAATAAGTCATGCTAATATGCCTATCTTCACCCATCTGTTCAGAAGAATGTGATTGCATTCCCTCCTCTCTCCATGTAAGCTCGGGCCATATGCTGAAAAGGTCCCATGCTTTTCATTAGTGGTTGCTTTAAACTGGTTTGAAATCTGGGGAGGGCAGGGTTTCGATGCATTTAGACCGCTGCGCTCTTCCCTCACACATGCAGAAGATTAATTCCAGTGTGATCTGAGAGCAAGCGCTTCATGCTGTTTGCCCGTTAAACTTGAAGCTGCTAAATGTTTTGCTGAAATGTTAGGAAGATATTCAACCTCCATCTCTAATCTTAACTGACCGTATGACCCCCTCAAGCACTGGGGAAGCTTGAGGAGGGTCATATCACAGCATCACATGGTGCATTTCAACGGGGAAAAAAAAAATACCAAGGCTTTGAAAGTCATGACTTTCTAAATAATGATCAGATGTTCCTAAACCCTCCCTTTAGCCAATTGAAAGGCGGACCTCGCCACAAAGCACTGAGCACACTTGAGTCAATAAGCCAGTTAGTGGAAAGGAAAGAAAAAGAATTCAATTCTTGACTTATTTAATAGGGGATTTGGCATGGCAGGTCACAGGGTGTAATCCAGGAGATTGGACACTGATTCTTTAATCAAGTGGCTCCACAGTACATCTCCTTCCTCCCCTCCTGATTTCACTCTTGTAAGAGGGTCTCCCTTGTGTAGCACTGAATTTCAATGGCCCACTCCTCTGCTCGTTCAAATCTCCCCTCTGGAACTTCTGCTGCATGGAAGCCAGACGGAGACAAGGGGTGCAATACATCAATAACCCAACCATCTTTTCTTCCATGGCCACTGGATAAATTCAGCATTTATGAACAATAACCCATTCACTATTAGGAAATGCCAACCAACCACTCTTCTTGAGCCTGTGTATCAGGAAATTGGCAAAGGCTGACTAGTGAAAACCGCAGTGAATAGTGGAAAAAAGGCAGCCGTTTGATGGCTGTGTGCCATGCTCAGCAATGCAGTGGATCTCCTGTTGTAGCAACAGCTTCAGTTTGATTCTGTGCAGGCTGCTTGTTTCTGCTCACTCCCTACATTTCGGTCTAAATAAAACCACAAGCGAAACTGCTTTTAAAAATGGCATCATTCTGGGAAAACTCCAGACGAGAATTAAACTGAATTACCTCGCACATTTAAGACCAGCAAGCATCTGCCGGCTAATTGAAGTCAGGATAGTCTGCTGACAATAAAGTCAATTTTGGGCAATTTATACACAATTCCAAAGCATTACTTGAACTAAGTGCTGACAAGATTGTGCCTTTGTCACCAGTAATTAAAGTAATTGTATTATGTCCCTCTGAAGTATTCACTGAAATAATATACATTCTCTACTAAAGTTTCTGTATATGAATTTGAACAGAGAGAGAAGAGCATGTTGGGCTTCTTGCACAGACAGAAACATGCCAGTATTGAAACCTCAAGCATACATACACATGTTCACACCGACCGCCAAGCCTATTCTTTGGTTCCACACACTTCTTTAGAATAAACACCTATGAGCATATGTGCATTCACATACAGATATCTCTGCACATACATAAACCAGGAGACACAAATTCATCCCCATGGATCTCCTCCACCCTGTCCCCAAATCCCAGAGCATGAGTAATTGTAAGGCCTAGTGAAATAATCGTAGCTTTCAACACTAATGGAAGCCCTGCGCATTCATTATTCAGTCCAGGAAACAGAGTGCCACAGAGTGTCAAGGGACCCATGAGTTATTACTCAGCATGAACAACCTAAGACTGCGAGGGAAGTGATAGAAGCTCACTGCACTTTCTCTTCCTCTGTCTCTGTCCCTTAATGTCTCCTTTCCCTCCCTGCGTCCATCTGCGCTGGCAGACAGGCACCACACAGAGACCACGAGATTGTATCACAGCTGTGGCGTTGTCAGACAGCTCGTGATGGGTGTACTGTGTTGCTGCAGACAGAATGACAGACGGTCTGGGCTCTCCTATGTCACTGCGGCACTTGACTACGGACAGCCATGACCAGGGGAGAAAAGGTTTCCATAAGTTACAGCCCTCCTGGGACTGTTGTGGGAGGAATGCAGCAGTAGGGGGCATGACAGCAGTAGGAGAGGTATGTGTGTGTGTGTGTGTGTATGTGTGTGTGTGTGTGTTTGGGGGGGTTGGGGTGACACAGGGGTTAGGTGACCCGCAGAAAACACAGCAAGAAAGCAGAGAGGTTTGATATGTGAACATGCCCACACTTGTGCTTGGGAAAAGCGACACCAAAAGCCACGCTCGACGGAGCCAGTCATTACTGTTAGTCCACACTCCTTAAAAGCAACACACATCAGACAGAATTCCAGCAATGCACTTAAGCCTTCTTCACTTTATATGTCTAGACGTTGGAAGTCTTAAATCTAGCTGGTACTCACTTTTCAAGTTGAGGGGAAGGGGCGTGGTGGCCAAGGATTGTTATGACGAGACCAAAGAGAAAGATCTTTCAAACTACCTTTCAATGTAATTATAAAGTTGCATGTGTTTAGCAAGCCTGCCGAGCACCCTAACTATCTGCAGTTCTGGGAAATTGACAGTTTGCAATTAACAAAGGCTAATTTGTTTTAAACAGCAGGTGGAAAACCCCTCACTTTTACCCCTCAGCCACGCACCGCTACACAAACCATTTATTGAGATTGTTGCATTCATACTTTCCTCTTTGCTTGTGCAGAATCTAGAGGTTTTTTAGTCTTCTACACTGCACTGTCAGTCTACAATGCAGAATCAAACATGCTCTGGAAAAAAGAAATTATGCAGCTGATTTTTTTTTTTTAAAAAGGACACAAAAACTATGACCACATCAGAACAATTTCACCTGCCTGTCTGTAAGAGATTTTCTTCTATACTGGATTCAAAAGAATAAACTAGAACGTCCTCTCTCTTTTTTTCCTTTTTTTTTTTTTTTGCCTCTGTTCAAGCTATGATATAATATGAATGTCAGCATGGAGATAAAAGTTTCAACGCTCCAGGCATTTAGAGCATACATTAGTGGACATCTAGTTTACTGGCTGTAATTGAGTATTCTTGTCTGTGGCTGTCTTTTCGACTCAGGCAATTTAGTATGCCAGCATGTTGCTATAAAAATGACCCAATTAATTTGATTAGGAAACTAAGGTTCAAGATACAGAGAGTGAAAACATGAGTGGAATCGTATAGGCTGTGGCGGGATGCTGATGACAGAGAATTTTAATGAGGTAGATGGGTACAAAGGAGTTTATGTGTATGCATGTTACTTTTGGTTTAACAAAAGTCGTGGACAAGGCGGAAACAAGCAGGGGTTTAGTTTATTATGCCCTGGGTGTTCATAGGAAAGTGATCAAATGCTTAGCAGCACAAACTGAAATAACTGTGCTCTTTTTAAATATTAATCAAGAGTGTGAACTATTAAAAATACTGAAATAGTGTATTTGTATCAACTATGCATGACTGAGCAAGTTTTATCTGCTAACAAGGACCTGGTTTTAACATATAGGCTACTTCTGAATAAAACTGAAATTACATGGTAAAGAAATTTGGGAAATGTATTAGCATGTGTATCTAGTTACCAGGAAGATTAATCAGAACTTTAAAAAAAACAAACAGACTAAAACAGTTAATGATTATTTCTGATTGCATTGTTCTTAAAGAAAGGGGCTGCATTTGGCTCCACACATTAACTTTCAATATATTGCAACTCACAGACATCCTTCACTTTTACTTAAATGGTCTACTTTTTGTGTTACTCTGGCTCCTGGCAGGGAGGCAGTCAAGTTATCATGATCAGTTCATTTGTCCATATATGCTTGCTTTGTTGGAACAAAGAGTCTTATTGCCAATATGGATATAGATACTCAAAAACAGCCTTAAAGCTAAATATCAGCACTGCCTGGACTTTAATCTGAAATAAAATGTGTTGAAATGTATAGCCAAAACAACAAAGTGTGCTGATATTACTTATTCACAGTGACCTCACAATTAAGCGAAATTAGAATGCGAAGTTCCAAAATAGTGAAAAATGTTATGCACAAACCTCACTGACACACATGCGCAGCTTTATACACAGTCACGGAATACAATTTGATTAAAATGTATTATACTCTAGCCATCAATTACCATAATGGCTGCCTTTTTTTAATACCACACAATCCTCTGACATCACACAAACACATAAAACGCAGCGCGGTGCACTTGCTCCGTTCCTCTGGAACCCTCCTTCCCACGATCCGCCCACCATCTCGGGACTAAAGTCACGTGTCTCACCGCCTAGTGTGTCTCTGCTAACCGACACCACCACAAATCAAACTCACCCAGCGCCCGGTGGAGAGATAAAGGCAGATGAGAAACAGTGCGGCGTGTACGCCCCAGAAAGCCCTTACGACGGCAGTGGGCTGTAACGGAGGACGTCCAATAGAGGCTATCGGGGTGATACGAAATGCGCTCTCTATTTCCCACAGAGTAGGAGTATGACAAGGCGCGTGAACAGGACGGGAGATGAGCTTCACACAGTTTCGGACACCCTCTTCTTCTTGTGATCTCAAACAGTATGCCTTTGAGCCGCAGGGCTTCTGGGGTGTAGAGCACAGAGAGCGCACCGCTCAAAGCCACTCCAGCTCAACTGTGGATCGGAGCAAATTATTTCTCTCTGTATCTTATTAAAATCTGCTGGAGTTCTGTGTGCCAAAGGGAATGGTGGTCGTCACCATGAGGGCTCTTTCAGCGAACTTGTTTTCTCTACTCCTCCTATGCGCCCTCGCAAGTGTTTTCTATGTCTGGAGCGCACTGGAGAACCGTTTGGAGCGACACAAACGGAGGTTCTCAGTACCAGGTGGAGGGTCTTTTCACCAAGGTCTTCCAGTGGACCTTTCAGCCAAAACTTTCCGTGCATTGCTTGCTGTCCCAGCGGCACAGAGACTGCACTTTGGCGACAGACTTAAGGTTCACAACCTCACCAATCAACCTGTCTCTTCAGGAAGTCGAGATTACAATATGAATGGGGATAACAAGAGGTCAGCCCAGCGGGAGGGCCCGGTCAAGTTGTCCCCATTGGACAATGGGATATTTTGGAGTGAGTGGTTGGAAGATATCCTTCCCACGGGGTTCACAGAGGAATATGCTGTGGCTTGGCAAAAGAAAGCGAGGACATACCGGGTGGTGAAGCTAGAACCGGGATGCGGCAGGATATCCAATCAGCTCGCCACGTTTGCAGACGGGACCAAAGCTTGTGTGCGTTACGGGATCAACGCGGACCAGGTGCAGGGTGAAACTTTGACTTATTACCTTGCACGTTTGCTAGGCATCACAAACCTGCCCCCTCTCATAGTGTCCCAGCTGGACAGTGACAGTGAACAATGGGAGAGTGTTAGGACGCGGATGGATGATTTACAGTGGAATGACCGAGCCGTTGTTTCTCTCACACAGTGGATCTCCAACCTGACAGGGGTCATCACACCTGCGCCGCTGAGGCAGGAGAGCAGCGGGCTGCATCCTGCGCTCGAAGAGCTCTGGGACGGCAACGGCGGAGCTGCTGGAGCTGATGCAGTGGACTGACCTGATCATATTAGACTACCTGACGGCAAACTTCGACAGGCTCGTCAGCAATTTGTTTAGCCTGCAGTGGGATTCCCGTGTGATGGAGAGGGAAACGAACAACCTCCTTAAAACACCCCGCGGTGACCTCGTATTCATAGACAACGAGGCCGGATTAGTGCACGGGTTTCGAGTGTTAAACATGTGGGAGAAATATCACAATACAGTCCTGAGCTCTGCGTGCGTGTTCAGAAAAAGGACAACGCAGCGCGTGGCAGAGTTGCACACGCGCAGAGACTCCAGGCGAAGGCTGCTGGAGCTCTACAGAGACAGCGAGCCTTTGTCTCAGGAATTTAGGATTTCTCTCCGATGAGCACGCTGGTGTTCTTCAGGACAGGATAGACCGATTATATAAACACATTGTGCAGTGCAAAGGAAAGTACAGCCAGCTGTGAGCGTTCAGCACGCACAGGTGATGGATTTGTTGTGCTGGCCTGCACAGTAATGAGCTTTGCAAACGCAACTGGCACACCTGTGCTAAGCTGATGCGCATTACACAGAACTGTCTTGAATCTCCAGCTGAACTACCTCCTGTGAATAGAATGTGTTTCCTAGTTTATTATTAATAAGTTGATTTGACACGTTTATAAACTGAGGTGTTCCCCGTATGCCTCACTGTGAAGAATGACCCTGTCTTTACTTCACCCCGCTGATGTTCACCTGAATATGAATAACTGTAAAGAGTAGACGATCTGTGTCTATAGGGTATCATAAAGCAGCCCTTCATGCGCGTTTGGACTGTTGACTTGTGTTCAATAATCCCAACGATGAACTCCTAAGCCTTAATGTAAGTTGACTCTTGAATATTGTATTTCTGTCGACATCTGGCTCGCTTTTTATAGAACATCTTTTGCACACACATTGCCAGCACCTGCACTCTTGTAATTGTGTTTGGATAGCATACTTAGCCTTAATTTCACAGGTGTATCATATTCATTTGTGCATTTGTCTGTTGTAAATACTGTCTGCCAACCTGTTTTGTAAATTCGATGCTCAACTAATTTAATGTGCTTTTTTAACATTCCAAAATCTCTTGTCCTTTTTTGGTTTTGTTTTGTTTTTTATAAATATGCTGTAATTTAACTTAACTGTGAATGTGTGTTTTGTATGCAGTTTGTTCTTAAATGCCTTATTAGAGCGCATCAAATATTTACCTATTTTGTCTGGCGTGCTGCTTTTTTTTTTTTTTTTTTTGAAGCCTCTGTTGCCTCTGTACTTTCCCATACAGTGCTTTCATTGTGCTGTAGAAATATCTTGCACTGGCACACTTCCCCAGGAGCCAGTCTGTCAGCCACAGGCACGCTACAACAGGCATCTCTAATCCCCTTTATAATCTCACCCAGAATGATGAACTGAAGGAGACGACTGACATTATTTGACATCATTTGAAAAGGAATTTACTGTTCCCTAACTATATATTATGACACTCCATAGCCACAAAATATATTGCAGAATATTTGTCACACAATATAAATGGGCAACCTATAAGCAGTCTGTCTTACTGGTTTCATGTGCTGCTAAGGGGTCCAAGCCCACAATTAATGAGTGTTTTGCTCTCAGAGGAGAGCCCTATTTACAACTTTTTGTGGGTTGAAATTGTAACTGTGAAAGGTTTTCAAGAGAAAACCTCAAGGCCAGCTGCATTATTTTTGCTATATAGGTTGTGCTTTCACCACATCATTTTTTTTAATTTGACCCTTACAGACCCATCCTTTTCTTATTCGTTCCACTTCTGTGTCTAATTTCTGGTTCTAGACTTACGAGTACATCAGAGGGAAAGACAATGATCAAACTTTTGACAGACTAATTCCTCCCAGCCTTTCTCTCTCCTACACCTCATCTGGTTTCTTTTAAACTTTTTTTTTTTAATCTGTCCAACTCCAGAACATGCTACAAACTGTTCGTGCAGCTCCGCAAAGAGAGATGGATGTGTCTTGTTCAAATAGTGGCTTGAATTTTGTGCTTGTACTTTATTTCATGGCTTACGGCATGCGCTTCAGTGATTTGTTCTTCTTCCTGCTTGGTGCCTGCATAAAGGGAGAAAAGCAGCAGAGGTGTAAATGGGTATAACTGGAGGCTTTTTGCTGTGCTTCAGCTGTAATAGGGACTTGGGGATCAATATGTGCACTGACTGGTGTATAGGCGAAGTAAGGTCATGTTAATGTGCTACCTTTTCAGTTAAAATATGAACATGTGTTTCAAGGGGCTTGCAAAGACTGCACTTGCAGCTGGGTATGCTGCTCTTGGCACATCTGTTAATGCAGAGCGCTGCAAAGAGATTTACAACCAGCTGCAGGCTCCGGGGATTAAAAACAATGCTAACCAAGGTCTGCACGTCTAAACCAGACTTGTGACCTTTCCTCCTCCTTGCATCGCATGATTTCCCTCCTCCATATTTCATCCAAATCTTGCCTATCTTTTTGTGCATCTGTCTCTGCCGTCAGCATCACTGTCAACTTTATTTATTACCTAAATTGAAAATGAAAGTTTCATTTTCCTAATTAGTTTTTTTGTGGATTCTTTTGCACAAGAAAGTAATTTTTTAACCCGGGTCTTTGCCAGCTGTAATCACACTAATGGGATATTTCAAAGAGACTGTTGAAACACCCTTAACTGCTCACATATGTTCTTCCGTCACTCTTACCGCCTGGCTTATTTCAGATCACCACACAGGCTTCGGGTCTCTCTTTTTTTCACCCAACAGCAACAAAATCTTCATGTACGTACGTTTTTGTGCTGGTCTAATGAATGCAACTCCTCCTACTTAGACGTTAATACGTGTCAGTTTTGTGCTTGTTTTTTTTTTTTGTTTTTTTATGCAAGCACAGACAGCCAGGGGCCAACGGCAGGCCCGAGCACAGACCCCAGGTATTCGAGCCAATGTTCTTCTTTGTGCAAATTGCAAACATTCCAGAGGAGCTGAGGGAGGATCATCTCCATGGACACACCAGCACACACAGACACTTCTCAGGCAGTGAAGCGTCCCAGCTGTGCACACAAACTGCTGTCAACGTTGACTAAGATCCTTTTTCATTATATTTTAAAATTAAAGTACAGCATTTATTAGGAACAGTAAGACATTTTAGTGGATGCTAGTTACTGGTGCTTTCTTACTGTAGGTAAGTGAGACTAGCAGTCTAGTGGCTCTCAGTTCAATTTCAGGCTACAGCCAGAAGCTGATTAACCTAAAGGTATGAAGCAGTTAGCTACAAAAATCTGCTCATCAGCTTTCCTAAATCTCACAAATTAATATTTTACTGTATCCTGTCAGTGTCCATACAATCTCAAGAAAGAGCTTAATGGCATGGCTGTGCAGGTTTTGGAGATTAAATATTTCTTGGACAACAGCAGTGACTCCCCCAAATTCTCTGCCAACTGCCTGGCAAACTTATGGTGATAACAAGACTATGACAACACCTGCCAAGAATTATTCTGGCACACATAACCCTCCGAAATTGTTTTTTTTAATTCTAGCACTCTGTTTGTGTGTGTATGTGTAAGAGTAAAGAAAGAGGCATTACATATCAGTTATTATGTTTTGGAGGTATTAGTAGACTTCAGATTCTTTGTATACTTGCACATAGTTAGTTGAGCTTTTTCTCCATTATCTCCATTTCAGGTGCGCAAGGC
>JAMQGT020005362.1:0-26935 GCA_024447675.2 Pterophyllum scalare
GGTGGCTGGTCTGCCAAACCACCTGCCTTCAGGTAGTAACAACATCACATAATGTACCACCAAATGTGGGTGGCCATAATAGCCTGCCCTCAACAACCCTTTAGATGTATATTCCCTTTCATACCTAGAGAGTCTTTAATTTCCAGAAGGTGTCATTTCATGCAAATGCACATTTGTCTTATAGCATAGGATTGTGTTATTTTTTCTGAGACCACTTTATAATAAGCCAGTAGTTACGGCTGTAACTAATGGCTTTTTAACTTGTTCATGAATTATTTGCACATGCCTTAAAAGTGTAATACATTAACAGCAACTAGAATGAAAAATGTTCTATTTATTTCTTTTTTATTACGGTTCACCCAATTCCTTGTGATGCTTTATGTTAATATATAACTTATTATTTTTATCATTAGAACTTGATGAACTGAAAAGCATATAGTGATGATGTATTACAAATAAAATCTGCTAAACTGATAGTTTATTAGAAAGTTCAGACTTTAACTTAACTGCTGTTAGTTAGTAACTAATTCAGCCATTTAAAGCTTTTTTATTTACATTTTTAGATGAGTTTTTTTTTAGTTTAGTGCATGTATCAAAAATCATTACAATTTTGGATATTTTTGGAAATCTTTACAGAGCCCTTACCCTCCGATAGTGACGACTGATGCAGAGCAGAGGTCTGTTTTTTGAAGTTTGGCTGACAGAGGCTTTCTGAGGCACCCCTTCCTAGCAGTACACTGCTCAACATTTGTATCAGTGTTAAAAAGAGCATCAGTCAGTGATGTACAAATGGTTTTTATTTTGTTTTGCTTTGTTTTGTTTTGTTATTCCTCTGGTTTTATCTGGTCGTCTCCTCATAGTTCAAAGTGATGCTTTTGTTTTTTTTGTGATGGTGTGTCCGCCAGTAAACCTTTTACTAGTGGAGGACACCCATCACAATAAATAATTTCTAACGGATTAGGCCTTCATTGTCATGTTGCTATGAAACATAACAGAATCTGATAATGCAAAAAATATGGTGTGAGCCAATTCTGGATTGACATGAACAAATCCCATGTTTTTGATAGGTTTTTCAGCTGTTGATTCTCGCAGGTAATAGTGTCAGTGCCTGGGGCAGCTGACAGAAAACTGACAGACATGGGGTGCAGGCATGCGTGCCATTGTTGACAGACAAAAGCTCGATCTTTGTGAAAAAGTCATGGAGAGCGAGTGAGTATTGGAATGGAAACACAAGGCTATTTTATCAGCTTGCCAAAATGCAAAGGGGAGAGCAGACAGAGACTCAGAAGAGAGAGAGAGAGAGAGAGAGAGAGAGAGAGGCCAGGGCCCCTCAGTGGCTCTGTAGTGAGTCGTGGTGACGGCCAACCCATGTACTTGAGAGCAGTGTGAATGACTTTTTAATGCCTGCTAACAGCCGGGGTATTTAGTGGGATGGGGGGATGGATGAAGGGATATGCTCAAGGATGGGAGGGATGGAGAAAGGATGAGTGACAACAATGTTTGGACAAGCGGTCCCAGCTGACCACTGCTGGAGCACTGCTGCCCAAACTACAGCTGCAGGACCAAGTTCACCCTGGGCTTTGTGCTATTAGTGATCACAGCTTTAATATCATGTTCTTTTCTCTGACTCCAAACTCATTTATCTTGCTCATGTCTCAGTATTTTTCTTGAGGTCTTGGTATTTTGTTTGAGACTGACACAAATGACGTCTCAATTATCTGGAAATCACAGACGTAATTGCCAGTGATGCTTTACTATCTATAGATGACTTTTCAGCTGCCTGGTTATGTACTCAGTCAAATTGAACTTGAGTCAATATTCTGTTGGGAAGTGCTGTCCAATAAAAATATGACAGTCTGATGGTCAAAATGAGCTCCACTGTCTTGCCTTTTCTGAAGCTGAATTTAACGTTTGTTTGATCTGGTCTTTACTTTACTCCACCACTGATTTTCCTACAGCAAGACAAAAATTATGTAATATTTGTCAAAGGGGACCTATTATACTAATTTCCAGCTCCATATTATTACAGGACTCTACTAAAGTAGTTTTTCATGATTCATGGTTCAAAAGAATCCTTGTTTATTTTATACTAGGCCATGGTGCAGCCATTCACTGTCTAAAACATGTCATATTAATTAGGGCCCTTCCCTCTCCCTTTTAACCATTTTTTCTGATTGGCTGCCCCTCATAAACAGAAGAAGTTTAAACAGCAGGTCGGTGGGACTTCTGTGCTCACAGCCATGTGCCTGAGATGACCATATTGAGAATATCCAATCTCAGAAGCCTCATACAGATCCAAGAGTACACATAATTAAATGAATAAATAAACCTTTTAAAACTAGACATTACAGCAGGACTTTGAAGCCTGAGTTTTTGGCAAACATTAAATTCCTTGAGATCACTGATGTCATCTGAGTCCCAATGCCAGCCCTAATCAATTTTCGCTTACTGTATTCCAACTGCCTCTCATGTGGAGATGGGAACCTCTATAAATATTATAAATTCCCGTATTGGGAGCTCTTCCTTTTATATCAAAGAACCAGCTCCTTTTGATCCTTCGAACTTCTCACAGTTTACAATTGGTAATGTACAGCCACTTTACAACCTTCCCAAGTTCTCGGTGTTTGACTTTTGATCATTAAAAACAGACCAGACAGTAACAACAAGCCAGTAAACAAACCTCAAAGACCTACTGCTCTTGTACACATTAAATCCACCCTGTCTCAACTAATGCCATTATCACTCCCTAAAATTTAATACTTGCACTTCTTAATGTTAGGTCTAATACTTTTATTATTAATGCCATCATTATTAGCAATAAACTGGATGTTATGCTTCTAACTGAAACCTGGACTGATGATACTGGTAACACAGGTGACTGAAACATTACCCACTAATATTAGTTTTGAATAAAAACAGGAGGTTATACAGTTGTACATAAAAACATTTTTAATTGTAAATCTGTGTCATTTGACAATTGTCTGAGCTTTGAATATTTAGGTTTAGTGATTAATTCCATATCTCCTGCTATATTAGTCCTTACTCATATGTCATCCTCCTAAAATGACACATGGTTGTCTGGAAGAACTTTTCTCTAAAATTTTAACAAAATTTGCCAGCATTATTACTTCTGGTCAAAATTCACATTGACAACAGCAACAACTCTAACACACACACACACACACACACACACACACACACACACACACACACACACACACACAAAATTCCCTACTCACCCTGTTGGCGGTCTTTGTCCTCCTCACAAGCTCGGGTCCTCTACCAGAGGTCTGGGAGCTTGAGGGTCCTGCAGAGTATCTTAACTATTCCTAGGACTGTGCTCTTCTGGACAGAGATCCTGGATGCTGTTCTTGGAATCTGCTGGAGCCACTCTTCCAGTTTGGGGGTTACTGCCTCGAGTGTTCTGATTACCAGGGGGACAACTGTTACCTTCACCTTCCACATCCTCTCTAGCTCTTCTCTCAGCACTTGGTATTTCTCAAGGTTCTCCTGTTCCTACTTCTTGATGTTACTTTTGTTTCATATTGCTACATCTATCACTGTGGCTTTTTTCCTCTGCTTGTTCTCCACTACTATGTCCAGTTGGTTAGACATCACCAGTTTGTCTGTCTATCTGGAAGTCCCACAGGATCTTAGCTCAGTCATTCTCAACCACGCTTGGGGGCGTATCCCATTTTGACCGTAGGACTTTCAGGTCATGCTCGGCACAGATGTTCCTGTATACTATACCAGCCACTTGGTTATGGCCCTGCTAGCATCTTGCACCCTGCTGTTATGGGGTAGATTGTCTCAGGGGCCTCTTTGCAGAGTCTGCACCTGGGGTCTTGCCTGGTGTGGTCCCAGCCTCTGTTGATCTTGTGCTTAGAGCTTGTTCCTGTGCTGCCTGTGCTATATTTACAGCACAGCTTCATACAGCCATTGGTAGCATACCTCTTCAAGCGGTTAGCTAAGGCTGTGAGACTTTGCTTAGCAGCTTTCAAGGCCTCAGGTATGGATAGCTTATTGTACTTCTTAGGCACCCCTTTCTTCATCACAAATTTCTGCAGCAGCTCTGATAGCTGGCTAACTTCCCTCCTTTATAACTGCAAAAAGATGGTTATAAAAAGCAATCGAGTGCTCTGGGCTACAAATAATACAGGATATAATTTGTGTGTTTTCTGACTGTAATCGGTTAGACTATCCAGGAGTCTGCTGTTGAAGTTTAATCAGTGAGTGCGCACACTGAATGAACAACAAAGGATAATTGGCATTTGTGTCATAAAATAGCAAATGTAAGAAACAGAATTTCACTACTTCATTCCAAATGTTAAAAAAAAACAAAAAAAACTGACAGAGAACCCAGAATCCATTTCTATCATGTTTATCAGAAGAGGATTACTAATGAAAGAAACTTTTCAGGTCATATATACCGCATAAACCTCACTATCTTACCTCATCCCAGCTGGTGTTTATACAAAATGGCCCCTGACTCAAACAAAGGCTGGAAGGTTCCTTGGAAATCATGGGAAGAGAAGATGAGAATAATGAAGATGGGAAAGAAGATGGGAAAAAAACACTGATAAATTTACAGAACGCAGCCAAAATGGAGAAAGAAAGCAAACTGAAAAATTAAAAAGTTCTCTTTTTTGGTTTCTGATTTGTCACAGAGTAAAATAAAAACTCTTTAGATTTTCTTAACTCCACTTCATTGCTTTTGATGTAATTCAGCTTTTATATTCAGTTTCCAAAGACTTGTACACAGGTGCTTCTAAAATATTTAGTTTCTATATTACTTTGGTATAGTAAGGAGTGTTATCTAGTATTTAGTAAAGCAGTTATTCTGGGAACTGATATGCATAGAGTTTTGTAAGAAATGATCACTAATTTATCCTGATATTTTTGGGTAGGACTACACCACAAAATTGAATTTGTCAGTTTGTGGAATGTTGCCAGTAGCCTTTTAATTCAATTTATTTGGAAAAAAGAGACCAAATCCTGAATGCTCAAATATCGTAAACACAGTGGCACCAAATGTGCCATATAAGCTTCTTCTCTTTACACCTCACCTTATCCATAGAGATTCAGAAAGTGAGGTCTAATTTAAGTCTGCAAGTTGATTCAGGAATTCCATTTGTCTTCACTTGGGCTAACCTGTGATAGTGTATACTGTGGAAATGGGAGCTTTTTGTTTGGGAGGGCGCCAAGTTTTGGAAAGATTTTTGGGCATGTCTGTGGGATGGTAGATGTTCCCTTCCACTGAAACTATTTTCTTGCAAATCAAATGCTTATCTTGGATCAGTTGCAGTCATCAGTGCATGAGGAACTGTGGATGAAATTATTTTGAAGAATGTCTGGTTTAGGTTCAGGATTTTTAGGGTACCAGTGCCCACCCAGGTGGACTTGCTGATCTGGCTCTTGTAAAAAGAAACTCTATTCCACTTTGTCTCCCAGAGAAACACAAATAAATTCTTTTTAATCAGCAGTGGATTCTTCAGGGGCTCATTTGGAAAGAATGTAATTGAAACTTAAGGTAACATTATTCATGAAGCAAATGTGCTTTGGTAAGCTTAATTTCTTTCTCCCAGAGCTGGCCTTTGATATACCCGAGGGTGAGCTTGCAGCAATTTAGGTGAAGACACAACTATTTGAGCAGAAAATGGAGGTGGGCTTTGAGACTGTGACTGTACAACTCACGCAGAATGGAAGCTATTTCAACAAATGATTAAATACCAACTCTCCGATATCATGAGAGAGCCTTGGCTCTCACTTCCTGTCTGTCCTCTTTCCTTCATGTTCGCTGCTTTTCTGCCAGCACTGGCGTCTAACGCTCTCTGGAAGTGGTGAGGGGAAAAGGTCCTGAGTTCAGCTCCTCTGAAAGGGGATCTAAACCGCGTGCTAACAAGAATGCCAAGCCTAACAGGGACTGACAGCTCATCGCACTGAGAACTGCTGTGTGCATGTGTGTGTGTGAGGGTTGGGGGTTGGTGTCAGAGCGTGCCAAATATCTGTGTGCATTTATTATGAGAAGGCAAACATCCCTGGTGAAGCTTAATAACTCACTTATTTCTTCACACACATGCATGCAGGAATGCAGCTACATAAACACACCCCAAGATGATGAGTAAATTGAACACACACAATCACACAGGCATAATGTCTATTGGCATCAAACAGTCAGGAATAATAATATTTAGGAAATTGATTGGAAATGCAATGATAGCTCCCCACTCCCTTTTATTTCCCTCACCCCCTCACCCCCTCACCCCCTCACACACACACACACACACACACACACACACCTCCCACTTAACCATTAGCTTTCTCCTCTCACCAATCTGGCCCCCAGATAAAAAGCAGATGGATCAGAGAGTAGTGAAGGAGACACAAAATGAAAAACATGAATAGGAATAAAACAGGCGTAAAGTCAGATTTAGGTTATAGTCAGAATTACACACAGGAGAGACAAAAAAACCCTCAAAAATAAGACAGAGATAAAGTGAGAGAGAGCTAAATAGAAGGTAAGAAACAGAGAGCAGGAGAGCGCTAAAGAGAAAGTGAGAGAGAGAGACCCACAGACAGCAAGAGGAAGATAAAGGCAGCTGAGAGGTCAGCTCTGGAGCGAGGGAACAGGCAGCCATTTTCAGATGAAAGGAATCCAGCCAATCCCCTCAATGATAAACATGTGTCTGTGTCACCCATCGTGAGATCCCGTTCTATTTATGTATGTGTGTATTTGTGAGACAAAGTGAATTCTAACACTGATGGTGACAGTGATCATATACACTTATAGTAGACACATACCGACAAAACACCCTCAAGGATACGTATTGTATGTGTGTTAATGGACAAAGGTTATTTTACCCTCAGTACAACACCAGATAGCAAAGCAGTATAATTCTTTTCTTCTCTCTACTCCTACTTAATCATTTGGTCCTGTCCTCACCTACATTTGAATTTGGTGGTCATGCACGGGGATTAGATAAAAATAATGTAAATATCTACTGAAACCTTGACATATCTAAACTTCAATAACAACCAGGGATATAAAGCTCTGCAATGTTAGATTAACATTTTAGCATGAAATCATTAGGTAGAAGACACGGGTGTGCTGTTTTAGTGAAGACTGAGCTGAGCTTTACCAGTTAGTCTATGTTCCAACTCTTACCTATAGTTATGGTCTGTGGGTATTGACTGAAAGAATGCAATTTCAGATGCAAGCATGGAGAATTTTCACTGAGAGCAGTCAGCATGAGGGGATCTCACACTTGCGTGAGATCCATTGTATTGAAAGGGCCCAGGCTTAGGCATTTTATCTGGATGCCTTCTTGGTGCCATCTGTCCTGTGGTTTTCCAGTGGATGGATGGATGGATTGATGGATATATGGATACATGTCAGTTTTAAAATTTTGATTCCTGCAAATGCCAACAAAAATCAGTTTTTTTCCCCATCCATCCATTTTTCTTCCGTTTATCCAGTTCAGGGTCACAGGGGGGCTGGTGCCTATCCCAGCTGCTATAGGGTGAGAGGCAGGGTACACACTGGACAGGTTGCCAGTCTGTCACAGGGCAAACACAGAGACACAGACAACCATTCACACTCACATTCACATCTAGAATCGCCAATTAATCTAACTCCACTAACTGCATGTCTTTGAACTGTGGGAGGTACCCAGAGAGAACCCATGCAGACACAGGGAGAACATGCAAACTCTACACTGAAAGGTCATAGACAGATGGTGGATTCAAACCCAGGGCCTTCTTGCTATGAGGCAACAGTGCTAATAAAAAAATTCTTTAATTTTCCCTCCACATGTTAAACGTAGCTTAGGTCCTACAAAGTCTGTTTGTGAGTAATGACAACTTGTGAAAAGGGAAACATCACAGTCTTGAGGTGAGCACTGACACACACCACAAGCCACATTCTCTAATATGGAAATCCGAAATTTTTGCCAACAGCTTTAACCCTGATGATTTGGCATTTTTGAGGTTGTTCAAATCACTTTAAAAGCAACATGAGCTAACGTTGCAAAAACAAAACATTTAGTTTTCCATATTTCTTTAAAATCTAACAAACACTTTCCCTGCTCTCACCCTTTCCTCTTGATTCATTCAGGGAGTTAAGGTTGCTTCACTCCACCATCTCACCCCCAAAGACTAAGGTTGAGAGAAGGGCCTCTGTGGCTCTCTGTTGACTCAGCCACCTTCTTGGAACGTTTCCATAGTCACTGCCAGCCTGGCCTGCAACGAACCAGGTGGGAGTGCTGATGAGAGTGGGGGAGGGTTATGGGGGCCGAGAGGACAGAGAGTCCGGGGGTGAGTAGAAAAAAACATGGTGAACTGAGGTGGTGAGGAAAAAAAAGAGGGTGGCGGGGGTGGGGAGTGTTATTTTGAAAGCATACACGTTCTTCAATTTGTCCTTTTTGTTCTAAATGTAAACTTCAGTGTCTGTCAATGGGCTTTTTAAAAGATCGTTGAGGTGCAACATGTGTTTGAATGCACATGTATGTTTATACCAGTGTGTGCTGAATTGCCTGTTATGGTATTTTCACAACAATGGCGGCGGTGGATAGGATACAATCATTCTTTTCTGTTCTTCTGTTGTAACCCTGAACTGTGTAAAGTATCTGTCAGCAAGCCCCTTGTGTGTATGTGTCTGTGTGGAGCCATTGAAACCACGGCTACTCACCCATAACCACACTAACGACTGGGTCACTGGCTCACACTCAGGCATGCAAGAGAACATATAAACACACAAAGACTGTGCCACTGCTTGATGTGGCTCAATTTCTACACAACTGACCATGACAGATATTGCTTTCAGTTAACCTCGAGTCGATTATTTTTTTTTTTTTTAACACATTCTCATTTTAGTTAACACACTGGGGCTGCAGCCTCAGTTTCAACACTTAATTACTGTCAAAACCAGTGCATAGCTGGTACTAAACCAACAATTATCTAGTAAAATCCCAGTGTTAATTAAGATAGGCTTTGGCCCAGCAGGGTGTGCGGTAAGATGAGAGATGAGAGCTTGGTGCGGAAAAAGAGACTCTTGTATGTTTAGACAATGCCAGTAATGCATATATACATATAAATAGATTATAATGCACAAAGATTAGGTACAGACCAAAAGTTTAGGAAAACACAGGGAGGGCAAATCATGTCTTATGATAAAATAAAGCAAATAAACAGTTCCAGAAAGTCACAGCAGCTTTGATAGGAAATTTAGCTTACTACCTGAAAGGGGGGTATGAGGTTATGGGAATGTGTTTGTGTATCTATAGTTCAGACAGTTGGCCTGAAGTCCCAGGCAGTGATCAGAGGTGAGATATCACTAAGGCTAGGACAGGGTCACATAGAAGTAGTCTACAGTCATTTGAAAGAGATATCAATGCATCACACTGTTAACCCCATAAGAGCCCATGGTGTCACAACCCATTTAAATGTTTGGGAAAATGTTCTTATATGACTTTATCCTTTACTGTAACTCATTAAGTGTCCAAGGGTTATCTAGGGAACAACATGACTTTATGCTCCCATCACAGTGCTGTGGTGTGCATGCATATATAAACAAATGCAAGCAAGACATAAAATGTTGTTGAAATGACTTAATTCATTATTAATAAAATAAATTATAAAACAGTCTTTGCATAGACTGAAATGCACCCTGGCTTTGGTAATTAAAATAAACAAGACTACTTTCTATTCTAATTTAGTGCAATTTTATTTATATGTTCCTTTATTCATGTGAAATGAGTTTAGTGATTTACTCAGCTGTGAATCACATGATTTAGATAAAGTACCACAACCAAGCATAAACCCTGGGTGGCATAATAAAACCTTCCATAGAAAGAAAACAATTTTCTTGGTGAAGTCAATCTTGGTGAAGGGTCTTCTGAGACCCGTAAGTGTATGTTCAGTGGACTGGGTGTCACACCTCCACGTGGTCTTCATACGCCCCTGGAATATTAAAGAAACTTCATAGCAGCAGACATGCTTGCATGAACAGACAGATTTATACACCATACAAAAATGTGAAAGTCACATTGCAAATCTGAAAAATGATTTGTTCTTAAGTATATCCAGCAAAGGTTTAACATTGATATATTTTACGGAATACAAATAGCGGCAAATCTGTCTTCCTATGCCAGCCTGCCTTTTCAGTAACTTTTAATGAATGTGTATGTATGAGTCAAAGGGACTAAAAAGGAAATGGATGGATGGAATCTCCATTTGCTTTTGTGATTGACTAATATCAATCCAACTGGCTTGTTAGCTTAGTGGTCTTAGTAGCTTGGCCTGCTGGTGTGAACAGACCTTAAGACTGACAATAAACCTTGGAAAAACGCATCTGTTATACATTGATCAATGGCATGAAATTTACAGAAATTTTTTTCTGAGCTAAACAAATATGATGTATTTAGTTGTTTTTCATTCATTTCTACCAGAAAAAAGCAGCAAATTAAATTGGCGACGTAATCCGTGATTTCAACTCCAACTCAAAGGTAGGGTTACAAATGATGTAACACTATACATTGTACTAATCTCTGCTATGAGCCATTTTTTCCAAGGGTTTTATTATTTGCCTTTCAGTGAAGACAAAGTGCAGAAGTTGTAATCTTGTTTATCCAGTACTCCTCCCATCTGCTTTAACATTCCTCTCTATCGGTGTGGCCTCTTTGATGATTTGTGGCCCATTTAAAGCCACAGTCATGTGATCTGTTGGTTAAAGTGACCACAAACCCTCAGCATGGCTGACCAAGACTGCTTTTAAGCCACTGTGGGCTTTGCAGATGCATACACCAACACCCACTCGCCAGTTCAAATACATGCAGAAAGCTGCAGGGGAGATGGGGGGAGCACAGACACATGTAGACAGCTGTATATGTGCCTACATATGTTGAACTCATACCTACTATATACACACACTGAATTATGGTTGCTTACCACAGACTGATCCTGTCTGTCAGAACCTTGTGCTTGTCCAAACCCAATGTTTTCCTTAATAGAGGGTATGGGCGCTAAAACTATTAGAGGCGGCAATAATGGTCTTAATCATATTGGATTTCTTCATACCAAGCACTTTCCCTGGGAGGCCACAGGACGGAGAGCTCTAGGTGGTTGGATGAATATAGAAGTGTATGTAAGTATCTGTGCTTTGCAATCTTGCAAGACAGAAGGCATGAAAAAATAAAGAAAAAATGTGATATATCTTGATTAAGGTATATATCATTAAGTTTTTGCTTGTAAGGATGTATAGCATCATATAGTATAGTACATATATTTCATTTTATTACACAAAAAACTGTTTGCTGTTCTTCAGAGGAGAGCAGAGATTCTTTGTTTGGTATACTTTAGTATGTGTTTACATCTGTTTCTGATGTATATACATCCTTTTGACTATGATGATATTTTTAAGCAAAGGGTGGTTTGTTTTTGGAGAGTCAGACACTCAGACAGTAACATTTAACAAAGATAATTCTGAGATAAAGGGCCAATCCAAGAATGTGGCCTGGCAAAATTAAACTGGTAGTAGAAATATGTGTCTCAGTTTCATGAATGATTAATTTCATATGGGCAGCAGATGTGGTCATATTTAATTCCCTGTCGGTCCTGTGCAAGATTTATCTTATTATAGCTCCTGTTTGATGGTGTGCACAAATACACACAGGCAAAGCTGGTGAGCTAAATCACTTTCTCCATACACTGTTAGTCTCTAATTTTTACACACTCTCTTGCTCTCTCTGACACACACACGCGCACGCACACACACACGCGCACGCACACACACACACACACACACACACACACACACACACACACACACACACACACACACACACACACACAGAAAAATGAATCAAGGTTGTTAATAAATTAAGGAGATTGTAAAAACATACTCTAAGCCCTGGCTGAGGCTCAAATCAACAGCACTGAGTGCCTAAACATCAGATTTATGAAATAATGAGAGTCTCACGAGGGTAGTTAAATGCCCAGTCTCTGATGTGACAGCCAGCATCCCTCCAAGTCAAGGCCAGCTAGACGAGGAGCTACTAATCTATAGCCAGCATTACTGCAACCTCCTCCGCCACATGCTATCCAGACTCTGCCTTCCACCTCCAAACCACTGGCAGCATAGAGGAATTAATTCCCATATCCTATCACTGGGCTCTCTCCCCCCTTTACTGCCTCCCACTTGGTGCTTCAGTAAGTTTTCCTGTCTGTTTGTTTGTGTGTTTTGCTCTGTCTCCATGTTGGCTCCCCTTTCTGATTTTCTGCCCTCCCTCTTCCACAAACACAAAATACATTTTTTCCTCCGTCCCTATTTTCTCTGTCCCACACAAACACACTTAAATGCTCAATACAAATACATGCTTCCTCCAACACTGAATTGCTCTGACGATGCAGGCAGGAGCTTATTTATGGACTGCTCGTAAACATGATTAATTCCTCTTCAGTCCAATTTTCAGCACAGGCCTTAAGTCTGATTTAGATGTCAGCATGAACAGACCCTGTTAATTAATTGTGGTGTGGAAAAGCTAAAGCTTCTTAAACTTAGCAATTAAAAGTAGCACTAGGAAAGACTGGCTAAAGTACAAACTGCATAAATCACCCCCCACCCCCCAAAAAAACTCAACTGTTAAACACATTCTGATCAAGGGAGAACAAAGAAAATGGACCTTTGCACCAAATAGAAAAGCTGGAAGTCACATTACAAATTTATTAAACTCCAATTTTTTAATTTCAGATCAAGGACCATTACAACAATGCAGATTATCAAATACAGCTGTTTAAATCAAGTAACAACCAAACAAAATTGCTCAGGCGCAGTGACATCCATCTCTTTCTTTTCATTTTTTTCTTGTCTAGACCAGATTTTGAAAGCAGTAAGTAGGTGTTTTGAACTCTTTCAATGACAGACATTAAATGCTATATGTATTCTCTATGTAAGTGAAAATAATTTTGTAGCAACATCAGGAAATGTTGTTATACCACCTCATTTTCAGTTTTACTCAATGACTTTCCCCCTTCTTGTGTTGTGTTTCTTCATAGTTTTTATTTGATCATCATCACCAGAGTTTTCACTCCTCTGTGGAGGTTGCTGGCTGCCATTTAAAGGACTGTGTGAAGTTGGTTAAGGGTGTGTGTGGGTGTATATGTCTGTGTTTGTGCCATATCTGTCGTCATGTATTGTGGAAGTGGATTAAGTGGATTAGCTGTAACAAGATTTTCTCAGTCAACATGAAAACTTACTGTTAGTCTGTGTTAGTCTGTTTTAAGTATATAACAACTATAAAGTTCCTTGAAGGCGCAGTCCTCTCAATGCGTCTTTATCCCGAAGTCACATAATGCCATTATGTGAGATTCTGCTGTAAAGTGTCTTTTCAAACTGGTGCCTTGATGCACCAGCTGGTTCATATCACATTTGGATGTTTTTACACTTGGTTTAACTTTTTTTTTAGGCACAACTGAAAAAACAAAACTCCACTCATTATCTGTTTGGATTGACAGCACCATCTCACTAATGCTACAACCCACTGCCAAAGGACACCTTGTGCATAACTGGGACATTCCAGTGGCCTTGACAAAATGGCATTATACCCCTGGGAAGGAGAATACACACACACACACACACACACACACACCAAACACATAAAATTACAATGGACATAATGTGGTGGATAAGATGCAGCTAATACATTTTCCAACACTTTAAACACATGCTCAGTCTGTCAGACACATCAGAAATCTCTTTGGTGGTCCTACAGTTTTTAAGCACTGGCAAACCTTGGTTGGCAGTATTTGGGAAGGTTGTGAATATTTGTGTGTGTGTGCGTGCGTGTGTGTGTGTGTGTGTGTGTGTGTGTGTGTGTGTGTGTGTGTGTGTGTGTGTGTGTGTGTGTGTGTGTGTGTGTGTGTCCAATCTTTACTGTATCGAAGTTAGTTTTTTCTCATTGGAGAGATCATTTGAACTTCCTCATGGATGGACTGACAGAAGTTTTGGAAATGATTGAGCAGCTTGACCTTCACTCATAGTGTTATTTCCACTCCAAAAAAAAGCCTGTATGCAACACAAGCTGACACACATACACCAGTTATTCACAGTCTGTGTCTCTTTTGGGCCTGTACGGTTCACATTACAGTCTTGCTCAGTCTCCCTCTGTTTTTCTGCCGAGTGAATACGCTTGCATGAAATCGAACATTTCTCCTGCTGATTTACCATGAAATGGTGTGCTTGTGTGGGATTATGCTGCTTTAGCTTCAGCAAGCCTAATAGAGGCGTGACTGAACGAAGGCGAGGGAGATGAAGTCTGGTCCACTTACTGCTGCTTCTGCTGCTCCAGTCTATTACACAGTCAGAGCACTGTGCAATTTGGACAAACTCTTTAGTGAAGACAGACGTTTATGGAAACACAAATACACAGCATCCATGCACACATCCACACACAAGCATCGAGTTACAAGTGCATGGTCCTTGAGAGAGAGCAAGTGTGTACGATGCGGAGCACAGGAAGGAAGAAGGACTTGAAAGCTAAATAAACATAGATCAGTGACAGTGGTGGAAGGAGAGCCAGCATCAAATGAAAGAAAAGAGAGAAAGAGTGTGAGTGGGATGTGTGGGGGAGAGATGAAGGATAGGACTATATAATTTAGAGATTTGTTGTTGCAAGCACATAACCTGAGTTGGGAAACAGAGGAAGGCTGGTGATTGAGGGTTTGAGAATTGATCCAAGATGAAGTGACATATGGAGGGCTGGAGGGACAGTTCTGAGGATGGAGGTGCTGTGGGAGGATTAAAAAAAGGTGATGGCAGAGGACAACCATCCATCTGTACTTCAAATATATTAGAAAAAGAGGAGGAGTTGAGAGGAAATAGGTCTGCTTCTTCCTTTCTTCTTTCTACCTCCCCTGGTTAACCGTAAACATCTGGCCTTTTGGCCTTTTATTTATCTTACAGATTTTTTTTACATGATACCTTATGCCATGTCTCCTGCTCTTTTTCTCTTTCTTACTGTTTTCTTCTCACTTTAATTAATCTGTTTGGCTTATTTTCTGCTCTCCTCCTCCATTCCCTCTTTCTTGTCTCTTGCATTAAACTCTATAATGTCCACTATTCTGCAGGGGATCTAATCTGCCTGTGTACTAATGCAAATGAGAACAAGTGAGCCTAGGACGCCTGCTGACGTGCACATACAAACCAAAACTGAAATAGTAATTTATTTCACAGAAAAAAATCAAACAGACAAACCTGGCATGAAATCATTTGAATATCATCAGAAAAGATTTGTGGCGATTGAGGGCTGCATGTGAGCACACAACCGCAGAAACCTCTGCAAAGATTCCTTTCTTGAAATGAATTCAGTCACATGCACCAGCTCTTGTGAGCTGTTCAGACACTTGCCATTTTTTTCAGTCTGGATGCATTGTTTCGCCCAATACACAATTTATGTTCATGCAGCAGATTATTTGCTGCTCTCGTGTTTCAGCCGGCCCTCAGATGTGGACTTTGCAAGGAACAAATCACTCTTAGAGAATTATACTGTCTAAAGCTATTAGTCCAACCAAAGCAGACTGGAGGAGATAAGAGAGAGTGGTCGGGTCCTGGTTTGGGGCCGGAGAGGCATGTTTTAAACATACACGGCTGTTTCTGTCTACTTTTTTCTCATGCTGTGGAGAAGACCCAGCTCATCTGGTTTGTATAGCATCACACATCATAATGGAGCCGGATAAATCCAGTGGAATTCAATGAGACTTTTTTCCCTTGGAAAAAATGTGAATGCAAAATGTGTTAGGATTAGAAAAGGCTGTGAAGTTTGAGGTGGACTATGAGTTTGAGACGAGGTATGGCTACAGTGACTTGATCTAGTCTATATCTTAGTAATACTTAGTAATTTTATTTCTTTGTAGCAAATGAAGAAATCTGATGTTGGGTGGATCATTTAATTTACTTGAGAAGGGAACTCTAACAAGTTTAATTCTATCTGTCCATCCATTTTCTTACCCAAATCAGGGTCACAGGGACAGTTGTCCCATGACAGCTTATTCCAGCTGTCATTCCAGCTTATTCTAGCTATGACAGCTTATTCCTACTGTCATAGGGTGAGGGCAGGGTACACTCTGGACAGATTGGCAGTCTATCGCAGTGCTGACACAAGTTGAATTACAGGGCTTACAAGTTTTAAAATGGAAAAAAAAACATTAATTAGTTAGTTAATTAATTTAGCTAGCTACCAGACCTCTTTAGCTCTCAGCTCATCCCTGGTTGTACTAATAGCTTGAGGATAGCCTTAGCCACTATTTGCATGACCCTACATTCCTTGATAATCCAAAAGCCTGAGTTGGGAAGTTGTTCATCTGACTTCCGGTGTATCTGAACTCACTACACAAAATTCTTTTACTATTATCTAAATAACTTTGATCCCTTATATTTTTGAATATGACACCAACAACTCAGCAACTGTACAAAAATGCTTTGACTGTTAGCATTGTTTATAGCATTTTTTATCCAATTTGAGTTTGTGTTAACATGAATTTTATTGATCAGAAACAAATATTTTGATTATGCTGACACACCCAACACACCCAAATCCAGTGGTGGGTGGATCATTTAATTTGCTTCAGATATAGTTCATTTCCAAAATAAGGTCAATTAGGTGACTTATGAAATTAGCAGATTCACTTGTCCCCTAATAAAGTTGGATTTAAAACCTTTTTTAAGGCCTTTTGTAGGCTTCATTAAAGTCGCAGCTGTCAACACCTGTTTCTCCAGCACCTCGTAAACACACAGAAGGTGTTTTTCTTCGGTACTCAGTTATTGTAAAGGGACTGGAATTTAAAGATCATTTATGCACCCTAACAATTACAGAACAGCCCTCATTTTAGAAAGTTACGTAAGTTGCAATAAATATAACACCATTTTGATCACTTGTAATATACAAGAATATCAATTTTAATTTATTTTATTTACATAATAACAGCATGAACTGACTTTTAGCCACTTTGGTTGTAAGCACTGCCAAAACACTAACATTTAACCACCTTATAAAATTGTTTCACAAACAGGTGTTAATATTCAGTGGAGACAGAGCAGTTGGTTGCTTCCGACCCCCTGTAAATGGATGCATGCTGAGGCTTGGAATTCTACTATAATACACAAAATCCTTCTACAGGAACAGCTTTTGAGGAACCAAAAGTGGCACACAGATACATGTTTGGCTCCTGAAGTTTCTTATCTATATCAGATACTATGATGTCATCATGTTGCCTAGCAATCATCTGAACAGGCAAGGGTTGGCAAGGCAATAATACGTTTCTTGGACTTGGTCACCAGATTTGCACACATCTCAGGAAGGATTTTGTCTCGCTGCTCTTTACAGAAACTCTCTAAATCCTTTAGGTTTCTTGGCTGCTGCTTGCCAACTCAAATTTTCAGCTTCCTCCACAGAGTGTCTATAAGACTGAGGTCTGGACGTTGGTTAGGTCACTCCATGATGGTAATGTGTTTCTTCTTTGGCCACTCTTTTGATGTCTTGGTGGTATGTCTTGGGTGATTTCATGTTGGAAGTCCCATCCAGAACCCAACTACAGTGAGATTTTGTGGCACATGACCCCATCCATTGGACCGTCATTGTGGTGAATTTGTCCTGTATCCCCTTAGCAGAAAAACGGCCCCAAAGCATAATGGTTTCCACCCTGTGCTTGACTGTGGTGTTCTTTGGGTCATTTCTCTTCCTCCAAACATGGCGGTTTGACTTGATGCCAAAGAGTTCGATTTTGGTATCATCTGACCACAGCCCTTTCTCCCAAGCCTTCTCTGATCATGGACATTTATATGTTCACTGCCAAAATTAAGACAGGCCTGTACATGTGCCTTTTTGAGCAGGGGTACCTTGTGGGTACTGCAAGTTTCAATCCATTATGGCGTAGTGTGTTACCATTGGTGTTCTTGGTGACTGTCCCAGCTTCCTTCAAAACTCTTCCTGTGTAGTTTTGGGTTGATTCACCACCTTTCTCATGATCATCCTCACCACACAAGGCAAGATCTTGTAGCCCATTTAAGCCTTGTGCAGGTCTACAGTCTCATCCCTTACATCCTTTGACAGATTTGGGTCTTGCCAATGGTGTGGAGGGGTTGGTATTGAAGAAATTGATTCTGTGGACAGGTGTGCTTTATACACATAATGAGTTGAGATCAGAAGTATCTGTAATTGATTGACTGATTGATTGTAGAGTTGTGAGCTGCAAAACACAATTTGAACTAAAAGTAAAAATCTCTATTGAGTCACCAGTTCTCTTATTCATTTGATCCACTGTTAACATGTTGTATTATGTAATAGGGCAGCTTAAATTTATAAGCATATTTGTACACGTGTTAATTTCAGCCAGAAATCAGAAGGAAAGGGTGGACAGTTTTTCCCTTCTTCACCTGTCTTTAATTATTCTTGTAATGTTGTAGTGTGCTGTGCTCATATATTTGCACGCAAACTTATTCCTGTTCAACAGCACCTTGATGTTGATGGAAAACAAAAATTAACACAATTTTGCTCTGTAATTTTCCAGCATTCTTTGACACCCTGCATTACTTGCTAGTGGGCATTCACAGTGAGGGAACCAGCTGTCTGCTTTTTCAGTCAGGATCAAGTGATACTTTATTATTTTCTCTGTTTTCTGGGGAGGCAGGAAAGCTGGGATGACTGGTGCAGCTGCAGTGCTGCCAAGTCAAACAGCAGGGTTTATTTGTGGACAAGTGTAGGGGCAACACCCCCAGCCCCCCCATTCACTGGAGACTCTTATTAAGAGGAGAGACAGGAGGTCCTGGAGACTGTAGGGGTGTATATACAATAAGTGCAAGAGGAGAAGATCAAGCAAAGGAAAGACAGCAATGGACTTGTAGAATGAACTTTAGAATTTGGAGGAAGGACAAGAAAAAGACAAGTTGTTAGTGGATGTCAAATACTTTTTTTTTTTTTACCAAACTTAAGAGACAGATATCTCCCATGAGTAAATCCCCACCCTCTGCCTCAGAAAGCAAATCAGATGGGATAGAATGAAGAAGGAGGGGAAAGCTGGGAAGCAGCAGGCCTCTGCCACTTGGATTGTCCCTCTGGTAATCCCTGGATTTCCTGGGCTGAGACAGGAGGTAGACCAGGCACGGTGAGAGACTTAGTGAGACAGAAAGAGAATGAGAGCAAAAGGAAGTGGGGCTAGAAACAGAGACAAAGGAGAAGTAATATTCCTAACACTGATGCTGTGTTGTGATTTCTGCAATGTGTGGTTTGTATACAGGTATTGCTCAAAGAGTAAAGTGGTGTGTATAATCATTAGCATCTGTGCTTATGGGTGGTTGTATATGTTTTTGGAGTGTTCATACATGTGTCTCTGTTGTGGGTATTTACTGCAATAAAGATCTGGAAGAAAGCAGTGATCTGGCTTGCTGTAGCTCATGCCAGATGTGACAAGTTGAAAGTACTGCTTACCTTCAAATATGCAAAAGATGCATGAACCAAAAAAAAAAAAAGGCGCCAATAGTATTAAAATGATTTTGGTAATGCTCTGCCATTCGTGATTACAAATTAGTTTTATGCTTGAATGTTGCCTTTACAGCCCCTGGCAGGTTACTTGATTCTCTAGGAATGAAAAGAGGAGATCAGGTCTTGAGGCCCTCCTTGATAGAACTGTGAGAAACAACAATGAAGCAAACACATGAGACCATCCGGACAACTTTGATGTGGTCTTGTGTGACACTACGTTACTACCCTAATGTATTCAAGATGCTTTTTGGATTTTGAAGGGAGTAACGATTCAGACAACAGGAGACTTTTGAAATAGCTTCACCACTACTACATGCACACTCAAGCATACAGTACAGGCTAAAAGAAACTGGATGCAGGGTTGTTTTTATCTTTTTTGGGGGGCTTCTCTTTGGGGAACAGGGAAGAGATAGTGCACTTATCCTTGTTGGGATGTTATTTCAACTCACTTACTTTTTTTCTTCAGTCACCCTAGGGTGCTGTGAACCCAATCCCCTGTTGTATTCAGTAGTCAAAACCCATGGTGGAAACCTGCTCGGCCCAGAGGAGCACAGCAGTGTGTCCTGGGTCAGGGGTCTAGCTCTTTTCTTTCAGGTAGTGAAACACAAGCAGCTCTCAGGGAGATGAGAGCGGTCTAGGGGAACACACCACTCTGAAACTACTGGAATTGTTTTCTCTTTAGGGGACTGTTTAAATGGCAGTAATAAAGGCAGGGCCAAAGAGTAGAATTTCCACCCTCTTTGGATGGTTTGAGTTTACTACAAAAGTGCAAATAAGTTTTAAATTATCCGCTAATAAATTAATCACAAGGGAACTCCAGCAAGTTTAATTGCAGGAACTATGTGTAAAAAAAATTGCAGCTCCACTAAGCTGCGTAAGATTTGATAGGCTAAATGAATAATGTGACTGATGTCAATTAACCAGTAAAAATCTTCTTAAATTTCATTTGATTGGTCATGTTTTTGATATGATGCCAAGAGCTCATATACCAAATTTTTCTGGCTTCTCAAGTTATTTTTTTCAACTTGAGTTGGTTTTAATGCAGATTTTACATTTTTATACCAACATCACATCAGTGTACATTAATGCAGACAAACCTCAGACAAGCAGTAAAGTTGCATTGTGGGCAATGTAGATATTTGATTTTGACAAGGAAGAATGTGTGATACAATAAACAATGAAGTATGCTACCATTTTACTATTTCCCATTTAAATTACCATACAGAAGTAACAGATTTGCTCAGTCATATTTATCCTGGCCCTTCCCCTCCTCCCACTCAGTTATACATCACATTACACACACGTAGGTTCTTGGTGGAGGGGGCTTGTGCTGCAGCGAGTACAGCCGCCTCCTTGGCTCTGCTTGCTGTGCTGTGCGATGTCCCACTCCTTTTTAATTGCATCATAGTACATACAGGGATTTGGGGGGCAGGTGTGTCACACAGTGGTTAGTGGGTGGTGCTGCTGAGGTGGTGCCACTTATCTGTTCACTGCCGGCTGCTCCTCAGTTTTATCTACATTTTAGACACTGAGGGCCTTGGGGGGCAGTTTGGATGGGCGCTGGTATTCAGTCCTCATACTACATCTGTCCCTCCAATTTTAATAGCACTGTAGCTTTCACACAGTCATCACCCCAAACACGTTGGGTGGGAGGAGGGGGTGGGCGGGTCCTCTCACACCCCAGTTTCATGCACCCTGCCTTGGGTGGGGTCTTGCTAGTATTTCGGGGCTGGGCTGGCTGCTTCCCTGGGTTGCCGCTGGCTCTGTGCTGGTACCTACTCTCCCACACTAGGTGTCCATGTATGGTACTCGTCTGTATGTGTGTGACTGTGTGTATGGTACACTTGTGTGCGTGCGTGCGTGTGTGTATGTGTGACTAGTGCACGTGTGTGTGTGTGAGTGTGACTGGTGCACGTGTGCGTGTGTGTGTGTGAGTGTGACTAGTGCACTTGTGTGCATGTGCGTGTGTGTGTGTATGGACAGATGGGCCTGGGTCTGTGGCTTGCTGAGCCTTGGCACCTGTGGGACATGGTTGTGGAGGGGCCAGAGTTACCCGTCCGTACCCCTCCACGCTGCTCCCTGCTGATCGTCACTGCCGCCCCTGGGGTGTGGGTGCCCGTGGGTCCTGGGATGTGTGGCCGGATGTCTTGGCGTGGTTTTTGGCCCGGTCCCTTGGCGGCTGTGACCTGCGGGTGGCTTGGGCCGCCTTGGCGTTGGGGTGGGGTTCTGCCAGGTGTCGGGCCGTTCTCCGGCGCTTGGGGACCTCAGGGGCTGCACGCTCGGCTCCTGCTGGGGGTGCCGACCTGCGGGGGGGTGGGCTGCTCACTGCCTATGGCTCTCTGGACTATTGCCCTTTGGCCGTGGGTGCTCTGTCTGCCCCCCTCCTCTGGGGTGATGCGCGGTTGCCATCGTGGATGTGTCTTCTGAGCTTCTAGTGGGCTGTGGATGGCCCGGGTCCCCTGGGTCCTCTCCTACTCGCCTCTGGATCGCGGGGGGCATGGTTGCAGTTTCTTACCCTCATTATTGAGTGCATTCCATGACAGAGACGCATGCACACACATTACTGCAAACAGCAAGATTGTGTATGTGTGTATATATAAATATGTGAATATGTGTGTGTATGTATGTATATCTACTTTTTTTGATTATTTTTTTCCCCTTTCTCCCCTTTGCTTCTCTCCTCCCCCTCTTTTTTTTAAATTTATTTTCTCCCCACTCTTTCCTATCCCCTTCCTTATTGCCTGTCAGCTCTGGCATAAATAAGTAAATATAAATAAATAAATACAAACATTAACAAGAATAGCCTATAAGAAACTTATTGAGCTGTTTTTGTAAAAGCAAATATGTCTGGTACATCAGCACATTCGGATCATCATTTCGATTGCAAAAACTGCCAGACATGACAGGCTTAAAAAAAAAAGAACAAAAAAAGAAGTAACAGATTTGTTTATGTAATCTTTGACTCTGTTAGCTTCATACACAAAGATAATGTTGCAAGGATAATATTAAATCATATTATTGAACTTCAGATTACCATAAACTGAAAAAAGTTGTAAAAAACAAAGAACCCTTGAAATTTTGGTGTGGGACCAGAATTAGCATAATTTTTTTTCACTTGCATTGAGAAATTTTCATCCATTAGAGAAAAAAAAAGTTTTACATTTTGGTGTTAATCAAAATGGTAAACTGAAGTCTATACACTGTGGAGATATTTTTGCCTTTTTAGACAAACATAGAAATCTACATGGATATGCAAACTGAGATATAAGAGAAAAAAGGGGGAAAGTGTGAAAGAACACATTATCTCAGATCTCTTTCTTGATGTTGGCAAGCTTTTGCTATGCTTTAATACACCTGACTGTCTGGTTATACCCAACACTGATGCCAGGCCTTACCCATACATCTTAAACTCTCTTGCCCAAACTCTCTGCTGCACAAATGGAAAAGAATCACCTCCATATGTGCAACACATGCTCGTCACAGAGAACAAGGCTTTGTTTGTCTTATACAATTCTTTCACACTTTCAGTTCTCTCTGGCCTTTGTACTCTGCTCCCTTCGTATTGTCTCTGCTTGTCCTTTGTTCATTCTTTCACTGTAAGTTTGCAGGAACATGGAATACTGTGTCATTTCTTTACTGAGAGAAAATGTGAGGAGTTGAGGAGAATAGACAAGAAGGTGCAGAAAAGATTGAAGCACATGAATGAACATGTGATTGTGTTTCTTGTTTTTAAACTACTGCTCTGTGTTTCATTTGTTTTTAATGACTCCTGGGTACTTCTCAAGTAAATCATATTTGCTTCTTTGCCAGTTTTTTGCCAGTGTTTGGCTTCCACACTTTAACACTTCCTTCTGCAGTCCTTTAGCTCTATGCATCACTCAGATTCTTCAATTCAGATTAAAGGAGGGGTGTGATGTAGTTGACAAGACTGAGGTCTCTTGGTTCCAGTACCTACTCATTGCGTGTTTCAGACCCGTAAAACCTTCAAACAAGCTAACAGTATTGCTAGCTAACAGCCAGGATTTAATAAACTTCAAGGTCAATTGCTGTAATGTATACACACAATCTGATAAATGACATTTGCTTAAACTTAAAAAACTCTCTCTGATTTTTTTTTTCTTAAGCTCCTTCTCCTGCCCAACCCCTCCTCTCTGTTTTCCTTCCAAAGCTTGCTAATGAATTTTTGGAGTGCTGTGCTCAGATTGCAGGTTCCAAAACCATCCGTGTGCCCTTCTCCTTCCAGCTTTGTTCTTATAAAGCTTTTATTTAATTACAATTGGAGTTTCGCACGCATGTATTAGTCAAGATTAGAAAAAAATGATAACTGAGACCTGCAGTAGTAAACTATGTGGTGAAAACGGTCAATGTTGGTTACTTTGAAAAGGCCTGGCTGTAAAAAAGTTGGTCTGTCAGAGTGAGTCCATCACTTCAACGTGAGAACACCCACTCTGTCAGTCAACACATGGATGAATGCATGCACATGCACGCATGCACACACACACACACACACACACACACACACACACACACACACACACACACACACACACACACACACACAGGGAATGTTTGCGTTTTTCCTCTCACTGCCTCTTTCTCTCTTTTGCGTCTCCTTCAGTGATTGACGTGCTTTTTCATTGAGTCCAGCACAAACTAGAGCACCATGGTTACAGTTGCAGAGATGTTCCTTCGCCAGGGGACAATATTGAAATAACATCTCCCCTACCAACACAACCAGCCGTGGCCTCGACATCTTGCCAGTCATGTTGGGAGCAGTTTGCCATGTAAAGAAAAGTACTGAAGCTGGCTGCATTACAAAAATCCTGGCAGGTGTGTGTGCTCTGCCAGCTTCTGACCATGAGTCTGTCCAGGACCTACCCTTAAGACATGGCAAAGAGCCCTGTGGGTCAAGGGCCTGGGGCAGTGGCAACTCACTGGCACAGAATCAGCTTCCACAGCAGGAAAAATTAGCTCAGCCTTAGTTTCTCTGGGCCTGGCATCACACCTCAGCATTACCTGGAGTTTAGAACAATGAATCTCACTTCAGATGGCAACAGAAACTGAAATAAGGTAAAGAGTCATTGCTACAGCAGCATGAGGGGGTGTCGAGGGGGGGGGGTGAGGTGGCTTTGAGAAGCCTGGTTTTGAAATGTAAGCTAAAGAAAGTCTAAAGGTCATACGTTTACAAAACTGAAATGGTCACAGGTTTGATCAAGACCCTTTTATGTGCCTCTGGCAGGGTGACAGCATGGTGTTGGATATAGGTCAAAAATATGCTGGATTAAACATGTCAAAAAGAATATCTGACTCCTGTTATAAAGCAGGAAGAAAGGGGTAGAGATCAGTCTCTGGCAGAGGCATGAGACGAGGGTGCGAAAGAGAAGAAAGCATATAGGAAGCTAAAAGTAAAGACAAAAATGGATGATAAGAGAGTTATGTGTGCTGTTAGCCCATCAGTTGTCACTTTGCACTATGAAACAAAAGCAGATTAAAGTGGAAAGGAACCCACAAACCTGTTAGCAAACACAATGACCTCAGAGAGAGGGAGAGAAAGTCACAAGGTTGAGCTTAGAACTTGGTTGTGATTATCCCAACGTAAAGGTTACTTGGAGTTTAAACATGCAGTATGCCCAATATGGGCATTTATGATTGCAAAAACATTGCTTAATTGCAGGAGTTACGATCTAAAATTTTGACATGGGCCTCAATCAGTTGTGCAGCTGGATCGGCCTTAAGCTGCTCTACAAATCATCTGGGTCTGGATGCTGACGTTCTCCCTGCAGTATTTTCCAAAGCACTAGTCAGGTTTCTTGCCAATTAAGATCACAGGCATGGATCAGTCTCGTTTAGGTTGAAGGTTGATGGTGTACTCACGTCAGCTGAAATGTCTATCTTATTGGAGCTATGTAGAACTATGCGAATTGCAGTACAATACAGAAATTTTTCTCTTTCAAACACACCTCTTGTTCCTCTAAGAGAGATTAGCATTGACTGACAGGTCGGTCTCGATTACCTTGCCAGTCAGAAGTGGCGTGAGATTGTAGAAGGCGGGAGCAGGGAGATTAACCCCTGGTGTCTAGGACAGCTGTGGAGGTTTGGGGCTGGCTAGTGGCTGCACACTATAAATTCTCTCTAAAGAGGGTTTACTTTCGATTTTAATGGGTGCTATAAATTTTCTGCACCCTGGTCCTGGTGAAAGAAAAAGAAGGCTTATTTTTAAAGGGTCCCTCTCTCTCTCTCTCTCTCTCTCTCTTTCACTCTCTTTGGCTCTACCTTTCTTCCCTGTTCTTTCCTTCCTTCAGGAGAAAATCAGTGGCTCCTTGCCATGTATTTTGTGGTCTGCTTTTACCTGTAGTCAGCTTGTATGAAAAGTATATGAAAATTTCCTGAAAGAAATTAAAACATTGCAAAAGAATGAGCATTTCTCAGACACTGAGTATAACAGCTTCATTGTATAATAAGGTCACAATATGTTTTTAAAGAGGAACACCTCTTTTTATGCCTCCACAATTTCTACACCTTTGTGACAAACCCCTCCTGGGCGCAGAGCAGAGAAAACTGAGTTTGTGGATGCAGAAAGTAACAGTACCCTTTGTGTCTTTGCATGTCTCTCCCTGTAGGTGCTGTTTGCCTTGAACCAGACCCTGCTGCAGCATGAAGGTGTTCGAGCAGGCAGCCTGCAAGGCTCCTACACTACAGAGGACCTCATTACACATTACAACTGTGGTGACCTCAGCGCCATCATCTTCAACCATGACACCTCACAGGTTGATTAACTTTAGGATTGCTCATCCTATTGTAAAAAATATAATCACTTCCTGTTCACTTTCTTAGGATTGATTTAATCAGCTTTGTGTCAGTATTCTTCAAAATAATGGAAATCAGTTAAAATGCAAAACATCTAATGGCATTAAGGCCCTTTGTCAAGCCATACAAAATTTTACAGTGTTTTCCCATATTTCCCAATTCCAAAGTTCTATGTGGTCCGACAACAATGTACTGGTGAGGTAGTGCTGCTGTAAAGTTGTAAAGTTTGGCTATAGTCAAAAGATCACATAACAAGTTACTTTCATGCTAGTACCACATTACCAGTGTCGGGGTTATTACTCAAAAATAGTAATGTATTACACATTACTTGTTACTTTTCTTAAAAGTATTGCAGTACGCTACGTAGTTATTTGTTGGATAAAGTCATTTGTTCCACTATTTGTTACATTACTTTCATTTTACACAACTTGAAATGCATTGTGACACAATTAGCAGTCAACTATATAAATCTGAGGCTACAGTCCCACACACTGACACAAATCTCAATTCTAATGAGTACACACAAAGGTCTTTCTTTTGATTTTCAAGTATGAACACAAAACCAACAATACAGAGACATAGTTGAATACCATTTGATA